>CM053332.1:1544134-1785792 GCA_028583605.1 Dastarcus helophoroides | reverse complement strand
TTTTGAACTCATGAAAGCTGTGCAAGATAGCTTCGTATGTGTTCTACTTTCGAAAAAAGATACAAGGAATTTCGTGGGACCTTGCATCTGTCAAATTTATATAAAAATGCAATTATCTCAAAAACTATAAATTAAAAAAAAATATTTGTTTTTTAAAGTGGCCTTAAAATATTAAATAAAATCCAAAAATGCAAAAATATATAGGGTGTCTTATTTAAAATAACGACGTTGGTGTCAACTTCCGGTATAACCAGTATAACTTTGCGAATACTTTAGTTGTGTTGCCCTTGTTGACTTTGCTGAGTTGTTAAATTTTTAAGTTTTTCAGATAAGTATTATGTCAGATATCGATCGCGGCGATTCCCAGTGAGAAACAGGGTATAATCAAACCTTGTCGGTGAAACTTAGGGTTGCTGTGTGTATTTATTCATTTTGAAAACTGTTATAAAATGGGGAAATATTTGATCATCTTTAAAACTTTCACAGATTTAGGTTCTAAAATTGTAAGTATTTCTAATATTTGCTGAATTTGTTGTCATTGTATAAATTGTAAAGTATAGATAGTACGGAAAATTACCTTGGACTGTTAATCATAAGAATTGAATCACGTACCTTCTTGTGCACTAAATTTAAGAGCCTTGAGAGAGATTTGTAAACTGGGAATTTATTTCTGACTAGTCTATTATATAATTTACCCAAAATATTTCCTACACAGTCAAGAAATTCTATTCCCTTGTATACCCAAGTCTAGAAATCCCTTTATTTGGGCAACATATCGAGCCGTAGCTGTTAGGAAACTCATAGTTGTATAGCTTATATTTGTAAGAAGTTGACGTGCCCCTTAGGAAATATATGTAAGTATTGTAAAACATTCCATTTTATATTGTAAATGAACATGACAAGAATAAATAGTTTTATAAACACATTCTGTTTTCTCTGAGCCTCTCCTAACTCTACATCTTTGAATAATTCTAGATATCGGACGTTCTCCACCATCAGTATGCAAAGACACATAAAACCCAATCAACATCGGGCAAGGGCAATTTGGCTGTACGTCAAGTAATACGCAATCTACGGGCGTGTTCGAATAAAAGAAGAACTTTTTACGGGCTTCTGCTAGTGCTTGCCAAAACCATAATTTCTTTTAAAATGCGCGTGCCAAGAGTTTTTATGGATGCATTTGTTCGAGTGTTAATGAAATTTATTCTATGTTCTTAACCTTTAGATATAAATTGGTTTATTCCGACGCCCATTAAGGCGGCGGTCTGGTACTCGTAAAACGTCGAAATTCTTCGCTTACCATTTTACAAACTACGTCAATACTATGGCTTAGAATTCCATGAAAATTGGCAATGATGTTTAAAAATGTTGGGGAATTCGGGCTCTGGAAGCAGATTTTTGATATTTTTTCTAATATTCCAGCAAATGGGCATACAATTTGTTCCTTTTTTTGTTTGCTTTCAGAAGCTAATATCTCGGAAACTAAAGCGAACTTGGAAAAAGTACTTCCAGAGGACGAATTCGACATCCTTGCTTTATAAGTTCTCCAAATTTGAAAACAAAAGGTTGAAAAATAAAGGCACCATTTGCAAAATGGGAGAGCACTGTTGGCGTAAAAATTTGCGCTTGTATTTCAGTTGCCATAACTCTGGTGAGGTAGGGTGCGGAGACGGACGTGACACGATCGAGAGAAATTATTGCCCCTTCCCAAATACGTCATCAACGAACGAAGTACGTTCGGGTTCCCAGCTCATATTTCTTTATCTAAGCGCGGTAGATGTAATAATAATAATAAACAAAACGAAAACATTTGTTTGAAGGAGTAAAATTGTTTATAAATGTTTGCAGCTCGTGAATATGTAGTAGTTGGTAGTTAGGTTGTTTTCAGAAGAAGTGGCATAAATGATTCTGATGAATCTTTAGCTAAAAAGAACACGTTTTGCATAAAATGACCTTAGTATGTTCATCCCTTTAAAGCTTCCAAAAAAAATATTAAAACCAAAAAGAGTACAATAGTCCAATTTTCCTAAAACTTTCTACTAATGCATATGGAATTTCTCAACAATTTTTTGAAATTTTCTGCTCCTTGAAGGAGGTTGAAAAAAGTATCCCCAAAGATATTGTTTGATAGCCCCTACGTAAATATTTATGGTTACCAAGGTATAAGTTGTAATTTAAGCGATAACAAATTTATTTTTTTTATTAATACGAGATTAGTTTTAAAGCAAACAAGAGAGATAAAAGTTTTTAAATAAACCAGATTATCTGATACGTATTTTTAAATATACTCCTAAGGGTTACCTTACCGTAAATGACCATTTTACTAAGGTCATTTTTATACAAAAGTTGTTATGATTTTAAATGTCAAAACTACCCTGTTAAACTTTACCCTAAACCTTTAGCGATACCTAATAAAAGTATTACACTGGAAACTGATAATTCAGCTGCATTTATGGAAAAAATAGTAAATAAAAATTTTATAAAAACAATTTGAGTAGTTAGTTGAAAGTAAAATTTATTTTCAGTTAACATAGATACTCATAAACTTGGTTAGAGTTAGAAATTTGTAGATGCGGATGAGAATCTTCTAGTTTAGTCAAACTGTACGCTCTTGCTCAAACTACTTTGCTCCTTTTTGTCCAGTACTTACAATCAGTATTAGTCTCTTCATATTTCAGTTTCTAAATAGTACCCATTACTGTACCAGGATTATATTAGGCGGATCCATTGAAATCTAGAAGTTTCTGAATGATATCAACAACATCGAGTGATATCTCGTCCCCTTTATCTGGAAATCAGATCCTGGAAAATAAATTTTTACGTGTGACCCTCAGGTGAAAAGTGTATAAAATTGCTCCTTTTCACGTCATATGAGTTTCACTTCTGGAATGATTCATATCACAGTGAGTTACCGTGCTATTCTCTTTAAAATTTTAGATTTTTATGCCACAGTCTCTGTAGATAGATTTCGCCTCTGGTATAATTGAAATGCTGAGTGTTATACTGAGCTGTTCTGTGCTGTTCATATACTTTTTTGTATCACTTTTACTTGGAAGACTTTCTCTCTTTGAAGGGTTCAAATTGATTTTTTTTTCCTGTTCCTAAGGAAGCGCCTTACGATGGCATTTGAAATGTCAAACACTTTTGTAATTCCTTGATTCGGTCTAATTCCAAAAGCAAATATATGTATCTTTTATTGACCTTGGGCGCGGAAGATTTTTTCGATTAATATAGTAATTTCTAATCAAAATCATTACTCATCTTCCTTTGACCCTCTAATTGGCAAATTCCTGGAAACGCGAGAGTCAACTATTTCCGGAAGCAAATGTTCGAAATAGAAGCTTTCCAATTTGGGCATCATATTTAAATTCCAGAAATCCCTATTTCTTATTGTAATTTCTGTAGACATACCTTTTGTTGTCCAAATGGCAAATATACATATATAATAATAGTCATGGGTCTCTTTTAGAATTAATTGTCCATTTGGGCCAATTTTGCAAAGGTTAATTAATTTTTGCTGTACAGCTTCTAATGGAGTTACATTTTTGGCTACAAATGGACATTTAATTTCAATTATTCCACCATCCTTCATTATTCCGTCTGGAGATGCTCCTAAGAAAAAATAATCTTTATGAGCAGAGATCGCATTCTTTTATATCAAGTTTCATTTTTGCAGCAACTTCCTGTAACGCAATGTTCTCATAGTCTTGTCCCCATCTTGTAGACTCATTGCCCGAAAATGAAGAATATAAAATATCTTTTACTATATTTGCCTTAAGACCTTTATTTATTTTACATATTCTGCCAAATTTTGAAGCAGTTATTCTCTTTCGCCTCTCACTAAACCATTTAATATTATTTTTCTGCCAAAGTGTCATAAGATTTAAATTAACAGAAGATTCTTTTAGATTGTTTAGGAACTCGTTTTTTTCATGCATCATAGGAATTCTTTGTCTAAATCATTTATTATTTCTTTAATCCGGTATTGAAAATCTGGACCCGTTGATTTTATTTTCTTTGTATATCTTAATGATTTCTTGCATGAAACATTTGCACGGCTTTTCGACATTTTTGTTTCAAACTTTTTAGCATATTTCCCAGGACTTCTATTGGTTATGGATTTGTTGATGTTGCTAATAAATTTAGATTTATTATTAAATGAAACTGCTGCTGCCCCACATTTGGCTTCATAGGAATTTCTTCGGATGAAATTGCAACGCTTGCCACCAATAAATTTTGCGATTATGGAATTATACCTTTCTGCATGATTATTATTAACATTATATACTAGACTGTTTACGTGATTAATTAATTTGCCATTTATTAAATTATTAAAGTCTTCCCACAGTCCACATATTTTTAGATCTTCTATATAATTTATATCCTGTTCATGTTCTTCGCATCGTGTGCTTGTGTTATGGCAGTTCTGATGGTTACCAAATATGTGGTGTGGCAAATTCTTAAGATCTGTTGTAAGGGCTTTAACTTTTTCGCTATGAGAAATATCTTCATTGGCTCTCTTCTTTATAGCAGAACTTACAGCAACTTTTATTCTGGTTAAATTGTTTTTAAAAACTTGAAAAATTATATTTGGAATAATTCCCCTAGAAGTTTTCTTTTAGCTGGATAATTCTTTTAGTTGAATATTAAAATTTTTGCAGATATGATTTGCACATTCAATTTTTTCTATTGTTGTGTCAATACCATATGGGCGTATTTTTCGCAATCGGTTCTGAACACTGCTGTCTCCATCTCCTGAGATAAACAGTATTAGAAAAATTTGCACTTGTATAAATAACATAAAACAAGAATAATTAAGTTTCAGTATCGAAGATTATCGAATAATAATTTATGAATAGTATAAAATTAATAAACTAATATGCACCTATTATTCGAGTGTACATATACATTATGCATTGGTAAACTTTGTTTGAAGCCATCTGCAATTATATCGGCTTCCATTGCATTAGCAGAACCTGACCAGTTTTTATAGCAAATATGGTTTGGGGCCGTGATATTTTTATTTTCAGCTCTAGTGCATATTATGCAAAATGCATTTCTGATTCCTATATATAATATTTTTCCCGTATAGAAACCAATGATACAAGCCTAAAAATTGGTCCTTATTTATTTTAATAAAAAATCTAACATTCGACTTACGACTCCAGACAATGAACTATAATTGCTCCTATAAGACCTTCTGGCCCAAGAACCATCGACAATGACTGTCAATTGAGGAATACCGTTTTTATTTACTTCCCCTCTACTTTTAGCTAATTTAATTTCATCAGAAATGGCATTTTCCATTTCATCAGTGGCTGTTTGTTTAATGTGGTTGCACAAATCTGACAGCAATTTAAAGTAAGTTTGCCTACTCATATTTGGCATATTCATTATTGCACACCGTTCTTCCATTTGTGAAAAACTTTGACCTGTACTTAAATTACCAAAAACCTAAAATAGTTACTCTTTAATAGGCACATAATATTGCAATTAAAACATACAGCTGCTCTATTAATGTCCATATTATTGTCATTTTCTGACTGCGACTTAATGACTTCCACACTATTGCACATATTGCATTTAAAATGCAACTCAGAATAAAACCCGCTTCTTTTTTCCGTAATGAACTCCATGTTAGAAGAGTTGCAGCTGAAACTAGTTGAATGTTGTCCAAATTTTTGCAATTTTGCTATGAGTAATTTTATATTAAAAATTCGAGATCCTTCAACTTTATCTTCAGACATGGAACCTTGCAATTCTGTAAGATATGGCATTTCAATATCAGAAACATCTGAGTCGCTACTGCAATAAAAATTGTTTGTATGACATCTATAATATTGTATATTTTAATATGTACCCATCAACGGAAGTCATTGATAACAGAGAACAGTCCGATTGATTTAAAATGTCCATATCTTTTGAACTTCCTTCAAATTTGTGTTTCTGATCTCTGTCCAAGTTACTAAAATATGCCTTATTTTACTGCTTGTTTTACTAAATTTAAATATTTTTGACTTTTGAGTTTTAAAAAGATTTTTTTACCTTTCATTGCCATCGTGATAAGTTAACTGAGAAACATTTTCTACAGAGCTTTTATCAATTTGATTTATGAAATAAACATCAAACACCATTTAGGCCAAACAAATGAATTATATCGGGTGTTACAGACACCCTATATTTTATTCTTTATTTATGAAGATAAATATTCAATATTGCCGCACTCAATATTTGTAAATGATATCTCTATTGCTGTCAGTTTCTCAAAAATGATACCAACTTCCTGGACGTAGCGTGAGGGGGGGCTTCACATATATGGGGTGTCAATTTTTTTATATTTAATTTAACAACTTCAACTTTAAAATCCAGATTTTATTTAGTTAAGTTTTCTTCTCTTTGATTCTTGTTGTTATGTTATCAATTAACATTCTTTCGCAAGTTTAAACTTTAAATAGAAGTTTGACGGACAAGTTGAAAATTCAAGTAATTTTAATTTATAAAATTAGAAATCTTTCTCAATTTTTCGATTTTTCTCAAAATATTCAATGTAGATTTGAATTTTTTGTTGTAGGTACTCTTAAAATTACAGAAAGAGTAAAAATTTTGAAAAAACAACTACACAAAAATTATGCGTAATTTGACTCTACTTAATGACGTTTTTCAAAATTTCAATAATTTTTTTTACAAATTTTAAAATTCTGCTTTATAAATTTTAAATTTTTTGTTGCTATTTAATCCTTAATAATTTATTTTTATAAATTTGAAGGAAAAATGGAACCTTTCAGAATAAATTTAAAATTGCGAGAAAATAATTGAAATGTTTTTTAAAAGTCCAAATTTCTAAATAAATTTCGAAATTTTGATTTTAAATTTTTAATAATTGGGAAATGTAAACTGGCAATTTCCGATTTTTAGCTTTATTTTTAAAATTTGAAGTTTCTTTAATGGAAAATAAACATTTTTATTTCTTTTCAAATTGTTGACACTGAATTAGACATTTTATATATCTTTCTTCAAAATTCGATTTTAAAATTTTAATTTCGTTTCTTTCTATTATTTTGAGATTTCAAATTTCAAAGTTGAAAACTCATTTTGAAAAAAAGTCAAAATTTTGGATCTCCAATTTTAAGTAGAAAGTTAAAAAAGACCAAAAACTGTAGGCTTGAATTAAATTAAATCTGAAATATTTAAGTTATTTCTGGAAATTTTAGAATTTAATTTCAAAATTGTGAAACTAGTGAGGGGGCCAATTTCAGGTTGGCCCCGAGAGGTAAAAATCCATGCTACGCCATTGACCAACTTTGATTTTTAAATATCATTACATTTTTGGAATCTGCACTTTTTTCCGAATACAATGAACATAAAAATAAATGATTTTTAAAGTATTGACACATTGTTTGGATCTATTTTATTTTTAAATCTAAAGGGCTATGATGATTCATTTTAATTAATCCCAACCAACCACATTAACGCTACAAAAAATCAAATCGAGTCAAAAAATTCTTTTATCATTTAATACAGTTAAGAAAAATGGTTTTTGTGTCAAAACTTCATTTTGTTAGATAGTGCCATAATGGTGCTAGCAAAAATTTTGGTACCTGCAAAAAATACAATTAATGGCGAATAGATTGTGTGTATTCCCTTTTCCTGAGTAATCAATAAAACCGAAATTACAGCAGAAAGAAAACAACATATTCAGAGAATCAGATTAATAATAATCTAGGTATGTGAAAAATTATTTTGTTTCTAGATTTTTGAAATATTGAAAACAATAACTTGTATACGGATATTTAGCTCTAACTTTCGACTCAAAGCAGCTCACATTGTTTATTTTTATATGAAATTGGTATACATTAGGTGCAATATTTTTTACCTTTTCAGAAAGTTATTTTTTCTCTTTTTTACTGAACGTCGTCGACTTGAAAGATATAATTTTCTATTCACAAGTGGCTCCATTGTTCTAAACATAGGTTTACCACAAATATGAATACTATACTAAATAAACCAACTGCTGTCGGCAAGATAACAAGCAAGTTGGCTCCGAGAGTCTGATTGGATCGAATATCACAAAAACGATAAATCAGCAACAGTTGCGAATTTATCAATGATTGAGAATTTGCATTCGGACGATGTTGAACGAACTTCTTAGCCAATTCCCCTCCGAGACCCCTTCCGTCTCCAGTCTCCTTACCCCCCTTAACGGGACATTTAAATCCAAGACCAAAATCGTACAATTCGATTTACCAGACCCCCGCCTTAAGACAAGCGTGTAGGGATTAGAAGAGAAATTTCCTAGTGATGGTAACAAAATAAATTGAACACGGAGGAGAACTCCCATAATTAAAGCAGTAGTCAAATGGAAAGCTTCACTTTATATTAGGGCACATTCAGAGATTTATGTCGAAATGTTCCTAAAACAGAAATGATAAAGAGGATGTCAATAGGGCAAGAACTACTTTAAGTACAGTGAAGGTATTTACCCAACATTTTATTCCTTTACCACCCAAGCATTTAATGTACAATTAGGGGTATTTCGCCAGCAAGACTGGCATCACCAAGCGCATTACTAATCTAATTAGTTAGTTAAAAAAAGAAGCATCGAATTCATCTTCGTTGAGATTTCAAGGGTAAATCACATATGAACCGGAATTTCCTTTCAAAAATTCATTGCTACAAGATACACACATGAAAGTTATTAACCATTTTTCTACATAATCTTCTGAATTTTTTGTGCGTTTTTTCCAACGAATAACGAATTGGAAGTTTTTTAAAGGAAGGCGTATTTGCAGCCAATTGTGCACAAAAGTCTCAACAGCAGCATCATCATAAAATCGCTCACCTCCTAGAGCTTCTTTCAGTAGCCCAAACATATGGTAATCGCAAGGTGATAAGTCGAGAATATAAGGGGGGTGTTTTAATGTTGCCCAATACATTTCCTCTCATTTTTGATGTGAACAGATTGGCTAAGTAGGGGCGGGCATTGTGGTAAAGCAGAATCTTATTCCTGGCCGAAAATTCGCGCTTCTTCCGCCGATATGCCTGTTTGACTTCATTACTTCATTCAATAGCTGGCAGTAGTAGGCAGCATTAACCTTACGACGTTTATGCAGAAAATCGACGTGCATAACTTCTTTAAAATTTAAAAACACTGTCGCAAGAACCCTTCCAGCTGAGCGGTGAGTTTTTGCCTTGACGGGTGCACCTTCCCTCTTTCTTCTCCAATCCATGCTTGCTTGTTTAGATTCAGGGAGGTAATGGTGGACCCAAGTCTCATCAGACGATACGTTGCAAAAAAATATCACCTTCACGTTGAAAAGGTCCAAGATGGCTCTGACAAATCTACAGACGTTGTTGTTTCTGTTCTTTAATCAAAAGACAAAGTACCCGTGTGGCAGAAATTTTTCGGAACCGCAGCTCATCTGTAATGATGAATTAAGCAATCCCAAAGCTTATCCCTATCTAAGCTCCAATCTCACCAGCAATTATACGGCGATCACCTCCCAAAAGCTGTTGAGCGTGGGGTTTAATTTCAACTTGGGTTCGTCCTTCCAAAAATTTGTTGTGCCATTTATACACTTGAGTTTTCTTCAAACAAGTATGCCCAAACTGTGCTTCTGCGCTACGAAGAATTTTGGCAGGCTTAACACATTCAGTGGCAAGAAATTCAATAATAATGCGCTGTGTAACGTGTGGATGAACCTCTTGCTCACGCATTGTATTTACAATTGACGAACGGCGGGAACGGAATTCTTTTGAGCGTAGGAAGTTACATGATATATCCACCTAACATGTCTAAGAGTATGCGCACACTCTCGACGCCCTCATGGCGACACGATAGAAATTCCAATTCATATTTGATTTGCCCTCGTAAATCGATACCTTAGCAATATGGTAAGACTATGCTAAATATTGCAATAAAATTCGTATAAGCTAAGTAAAAGTATTTTGAAAAATTTTAAATCTTTATGCTAGCACCAGCTGATACCCGCGCCTTCGCCTACATGAAAAAAGAAAAGCGATTCTTGGGTCACATTTTAGAAAATTTCGATTTATTCTGAAGAATTCAATTTTTGTTGAATATTTTGATTCATTTTGACATTTTAAAATATCCACTTTTTTCACAAAGTGGATCTTTTCTTGTTCGACTTCCACAATTTGATTTCCTTCTCGAAGTTTTGATCGGATTTTGAGAAGTTTAACTGTTCAAAATTTTGATTTTTTTCTTCAAAATTCTGTAATATTTGATATATTGTGATTTGTTCGAATTTTTTGTATAATCTTTGTTCTTGTCCATTTTATTTTTCGTATATTTAAATTTTTTTAAAAATTTTCTTTTCATTATTCCAAATTTTTTTTTGATTATTTTGAATTTATATACGAAGTTTTGATGTTTTTCCAAAATTTCGATTTTTTTTTCAAATGTTTGTCTTTATTTTGGTAAATGTTGACCTCTTCTGATATTTTGACTTGAAGTTTAATTTTTTTTACAAATCTGACTGTTTTTAACTTTAATTTTTTCAAAACATTTCAATTCTTGTTGAACATTTGAATTTTTTTTAAATTATAACGCTTGCAAATATCAACTCTTTCGAGTTTTTGGTTCTTTTTTAAATTCGATTTTTTTTCAAATTTTAGACTTTGAAAATATGATGACTTTTGTCAAAAGTCTGCCTTTAATTTTTTATTAACAATTCCCAAATATAATTCGAATTTTTTTAAGCATTTCGTCTTTATATTTTAAAAACTGCGAAATTCAAATTTTCTTATTTTGTTAGTTTGCACTCTTTTAAAATGTTTACTTGTTTTATTAATTGCAAGGCTTTTTCCGTTTTGCGTTTCTTTAGGATTTTCATTTATTTTCTAAATTCTAAAATGTTTAAAAATTGAAATACAAATCTTGTCCTATGAAACGAAGAGGGATTTAAAAACACAACAAGAGTTGCTCTGAAGCGTTTAGATAGCCAAGCTATCATCTTCAGTGAGATATCTCTCTGTTGTGCATTTTAGTTTTTGAAGGTAACAAAGGACCAGACCGTTCCAAATGCTAAAATTTTCGAAAATGTTTACATAGAATTTCCATCTTTACTTAAAATTGTTATTTTTTTTAATTTGCTTTTTTTTCTATAAATATAATTATGCTAAAAACTGACTTTTAAAAATAATGTAGTAGTTTTTAGGATTTGATTTTTTTAGAAAATTACTTCCTTTTTTTGAAATTTTGAATTCTTGTAAACATTTGGACACAAATTTTTTTTCCCAAAATCTCGATCTTTTTTTTAAATTTTGCTATTTCTTGAAAATGTGTTTAGGTTGAAACATTTTTTTTTGAAAACCTTTGCCCTTTTTCGCAATATTCACTTTTGTTCAAACTTACTATACTATTTCTAGAAGTTTAAACTTTTTTTTGAAAACTCTGACTTTTTTCCGAAAATTTTCACTGTTTTTAAAAACCTATTTTTTCCAAAATTGGGCGTTTTTTAATTTTTTAAATTTTTTTCATATTTTTTGAAAATGTCTACCTTTGATCATCAAAATTTAAACTTTTCTTGTAGTTATGTACTTTCAAAATTTGAAATTCTTTCGAAATTTTCATCTTTTTTCCAAAGTTCGACTTTTCGTAAAGACTTCGACATTTTTTTCAATAATGTTGACCGTTTCCTTGAAACTTCTGTTTGTTATTTTAACTTTTTGAAAAATTTGCCTATTACACATTTTTTAAAATTTTTTTGGAAAATTTAAATTTGCAAATTACGAATTTTTAAGTTTTAAATGCATTTTTCAAAGCAAATACAAGGCTTAAATAAATTTTTATGTTAAAATTGCCATTTTATTAAGGAGCGCTTTTCAAGCTTAATATGAAAAGTTTAAAAAAAAATTCCAAGTTAAAAAAATTTTGAGAAATAAAAAACCTGCGAAAACATTTTTTTTTAATCTTTTTAAGTTTTTTTCTTAAAATTTTGAATATGAATTAAACATTTCGAGAAAGTCTTGTAGACATTTAAGTTTTTTGTCCTTAATCCCTGCTGCATTACAACTTTAGTCCAGAAATTTTAATTTTAGATATGAAATTTCAGCTTTAAGTTGAAAAATTATTCATAGAATGACAAAATATGCACTGATCATCTGCAAAAATCTAGATAAATTTGGGTAGACACATTGATCAATAATATCAGCCCTCAACACTTATGGGCAACTTTATATACAATTTTATATATTATTTATTACATAAAAATCGCCTATCTATTAATGTCCATGTTAACTATTTTAAAGGGTGAACATTGAAAAATACTATTTTGATGCTCACCTACGTATTATGGCAAACACATGCCCGAAATGTCATACTCCTTGACCTACTTGTTTAGGCTGTGCGTAATCTGTCAGTCAGTGCTTAGAGATTTAATAAATACATTTGGTAACATTTTTAGAATAACTTTCCTAAATCCTAATTTCTGCAATTTTGGCTTGTTTTCCAAGATTTCAGGTTTTATGCTTCTACAAATTTTGTTTTTAACCCAAAAGTTATTTTTTTCGAAAATTTTATTTTAATTCTCACAAACTATTTTTTTCTTAAATAGTTTCTATAAAATTTCGGCTTGTCATGTGACTTTTGGTTCGTTTCGAGTTGTTTTAAATCATTTTTTCTTAATTATTTTGTACCATTTTTCTTAGAATTCTAAATTTTCTAATTTTTGTTTTATTTCGTCTTGTTCTTTAAATTTTGATCTTTAATTTCCCACTTTATTTCAAATTTCAAAATCATTTTCCCAAAAATTTTATCATCTATTTTGAAATCTTATTTTTTTGGAAAATTAGGTTTATTCCTACAAAGTACCTTTTTGGAAAAATTTGACTCTTTTAAAGTTCAACAAATTTCTTTTCCAAAATTCGTATTTTTTTTGAAGTTGTAAATTTTTGTTTAAATTAAATTGTTTAGAAAATTTTAAATGTATTTATTTTCGTCTTGTTCTCGTTCAATTTATTTTCTAAATTAAATTTTTTTATCAAAATTTCCTACTTTTTACGGAAATATCGAAATTTTTTCAAAATTCGATTTTATACAAATTATTTAATATTGATTTTAGTGCTGACATTTCTGTCGAAAGTTAAATTATTTAAGCTTCATTATATTTTAAAAAATAACCGTTTTTCTCAAAATTTAATTTCATCTGGAGGATTTCGAATTTTTTTTAAATCCGACAATGTTCTTAAAGTTTACAGTTGATTTTTAAAAGTGATTTTTTATACATTTTTTTCAAAATTCGAAGTAGAATTGTGGCATTTTCGAATTTGTCTTATTTTAGAAATTTCAATTCTCGTTTTTATACATATTGAACTTTCCATAAAAAATTTCGAACTTTTCTTCGACATTTTTGAGTTTCTACTAATTCAATTTTTTTTTTAATTTTAAGATTTGTCTTTTTTTAAACTTTGACTTTTCCAAGAATATTTCGACTTTTTCTTGAAATTTTAAATCACTAAATGTCCCTTTATTAAAATTCATGTTTTCTCTTAGATTTCACGAAGAAACAGGATCGCGATAAAATTTAAAAGAAAATAAAAATACTGCTTAGATTCTGGAAAAAAATTAACGCTGCTGAGAAGAAACTCATTTTGACTGTGTATGTGTTAACTCGGGACATGCTAATATTCAACAGTCATCAAACTCAAAACGTGCTAATAACACGAAAGGTTTTACACGCTGTTTGGGGGAAAAAAGTGAGGAAGAGGGTAATTATCAAAAAAATAATGCGGTTCTAAGTATCCAATTTAAGATAAAAATTTTGAGGCGAGTGTGTCAAATACAAGAAAATTGGGCTCTTAAGCACAGCAATGTTAGTAGTAGAGGTAAGCCCGTTTAGATTTTTAAATGTTCAATGATGTTGGTTGGTTGTGTGAATGCAGTAGTAGTAGTAGTGAAAACACAATCAAAACATGAGAGAATCTACAGTCACAGTAAAAGCTTTCAATAAGGAATTAAGTCTACCAACAAAGAAGATATAGCACTTTTCAAAAAGAATTGGCATAGCATTTAAGCTTGTTTTAACCCCAGGAGCCAGAATATGTAAAGTTGAGCATCTTAGTTTCAAAGAAAATGATTATCAAAGACAGAAAAATCGTGGAAGAGTGGGTTTCCCAAAATGCCAGATTGTTTAGGTATTAAATGACTTTCGTGAAACATTTTACGATCCCTTAGGTATTATAAAAGGACATCAAGTCGAGATTTACATTGATGATGACATGTCAAAGAGATTTTCACCCAGAAATGTACCTATTGCTCTGCATACTCAAGTTTTAACAGCACCTGATAGAGTAGTCAAAGAAGGTATTTTGAAGCTCGTTGCCACCTATTTTGTGAGATTTCCCAATTACTCCGTCAGAAAGTTCAATGAAAAGTTAAAGATTTTAAAGTAATTATAAATAAGTTTGTTCCAAACTTTTTCTCGTTTTGAAGGTATAACATGAGATATTTTGAAGAAAGGTTATTTTTAAGCATCTACCCAGATGCCTGCAAATAAAAGTCCGTCTAGAGTCAAGGAAATATTTAGTAATAGCGACTCATCAAGATTACTTCACTTACCACAGACTACCCTTCGGCATCAGTTTTGCATCGTCGTTATTTCAGCGTACTATGGGTAAATTTTTTTTATGGATTTAATGAGTATTATGTTATCTCGACGATATCATTTGTCACTGGCCATAAGCCGTTTGATAGAATTTCTGGAGAAAACCGAGAAACGCCCAAAATAGTCAGCAATCGCTTGTTGAGATGGGTTATGACTGTAAAGAGCTACAATTTCAGTACGAATACGGGCAGGAAAAGAAAACGGAATTATGAGGGAAAAGTTGTGTACACTTGTTCTTCAATTATATTTAAAAAAACCATGTATGGCAATGTAAAATCGCTTATTAATATTACGCAAAGCGCTTTTGGTACAAGGCCATCTTGAGTGGATTATTTGTCAGATATTATAAGAGGCTCTGATCCTTATTGTACTACATTTTAAAGTCACTAAATATTAGATTAGATTTAGATTAATTATTAAAATATTCAAATTTGCTTTTCAAAAAAGGAGAAAGTTTACAAAGTCTGTCATAACCTGTTGAGTTGGCGCCTAAACTGTACAGGTATCGATATACTTTGTAAGCGTTCTCCTTTTTTATTTTGACAAATTTTAACGACTTGACCATGTCAGCTAACTAGAATTATGTACGTTGTTATAAATATTCAGTGACTTTAAAACGTACTACAGTAAGAACAGTAAGAGTCAAAGCTTCTTTGATGAATAATGCACTGAATGTGGCCTTGTGCCGAAGCGCTTTGCATATCATTAAACGATTTTACACTTCCATACATGGCTTTCGTTGAAAAAATTTAGGCATCCTTACTGCGAAAAACGAGACGAATAATGTTTTGAAGGGGAAATTTGGCTAAGGGAGCTCCGTATCTGTTTATTTTCCAAACTGTATCCAATGGTGTTGTCTGTGTTTAGTGCTTAGCAAAGTTATTGATCAAATATCAATTCCGACATAGTTCAAAAAACAAAAACAAAATTCCCTCCAACAATCAAAAACTAACGAATGTTAAGCACCAATTTTTCCTCGAAGAACATCTCCAAAACTCTCGTGGTGCGTCCACTTATATTTTGCTGGCCCCTTTGGAAAAAAATAATAAAAATAAAATATGGGTGACGGTAATCGATACCTGTACCCATTAGCCTGAAATTATTACACTAAAAGACAATTATATGAATTACCACAATTTTTGGTATATTTAGGCTCCCCAAATTCTTAGTCATTAATAGTAGAGCGCAGGTGATTTCAAACGATTTAAAGAATTTTTGCTCTAAAAATAAAAACTCACACATCAAGGTACCACCGAATGATACAAAATCAAATGACCCTTTGAAATAAATAATGGGTATCAAGTTTCGTAGTCAGATAATATTTGTGAAATCTTCGTGTTTAGATCTTCTGATAGTTGATGTTTCTAAAAATATGAAATTGAAACAGTAATAAAAAAATTAACATTAGTAAAAATCAACCACCAAAAAAAATTTTTTGGATGAAAAGAAAATGTGAGCAATAACCTTCTATAAAAATCATTAACTGCATATATAATTGTTAAACAGACTATCAAAACATGCAGCACAAACAGAGGATGAAACCCATAATATATAGTATCAAGTTTCTCACAAAGTAGAAGAAGGCAAAACTCCTGAATTTGTTATCTAGAGCTGTTCGATCATCTAGTTTCCATATAAAATATAGATGTGGATGAAGCGATCTTCCAGAACTATGCTATACTCAGAAGAACTATGTTGTATTCAGAAGAAATCCTCGGCTAACCAGAAAGTCTTCATCTGGTTGTATGGACTGTGGATTGTGGGGGAAGAACGTGGTATTATCTATCGCACTTTTTTTGTCATGTAAAAATGTCGTGATTTTGTTGCTGCGAGACGTGGGGCAGGTCGATGGAATTTACGTCACAAGCATTATTAAATGTCAATGTAATACTTAACTAAATACTTAACTTTTTGCATCATCACACTGCAACATTAGTAGTTCATAAACAACTAATTTTGATGCTTCTCGTAGGTTTTTATACTATTAATTCAACTTTTCCAATTGTCGTAAATTTTTTAGTTCTAACGATTGTCGCACTACTTTCGTAAATATTCTGACATTACCATTTAATTTAATATTTTGCCATAGATTTCTAATCTAGGATTGAAAAATATTCAATGTTTTAGTTCCAATCTAATTTTCACAATAACCCCAATGTTCACTATTTTCATAAATTGTGTAACCGTTTTTCCCTCAACTAAGTTTATTTTAGATTTTATATTTTCAAATTTAAAACTTAAACTACATATACATGATTTTTTTTATTTATTTGCAAATTTTAGCAGCATAATTCGATAATTTCCATGAAGATCTCAATTTTAACCTTAAGTTTCAACAATTTATTCAAGTTTTCTTATTCTAACGATTGAGACGACTATGTTCATAAAACTTTTGATTTCATCGTTTAATTTTTTAATAACATTTTTATGGACTTTTACATTCTACCTTTACTGTTGTAGTCTAAAATTTGCAGGAATTTTTAAAACCTGCTAATCCAAGCTTTTAATTTTTATCTTTTCCTAAATTTTAAATCTAAATCCATGCCGGTGCTCAATATTGTAAACGCATACGATTCCATTGCTAAACTGAAAAAAACCTCAATTTTTAACCCAAAAAATTAAGTTAAACTCTAAATTTCAAGAAAACAAACGCCCTTAAGTTTGGGGGCAAAATGAAAAATTAAGTCTGCATATATGTACATACATATATGAATGACATAACTAGTGCTTTAATTTTCATATTTTCTTAATGTGTTTAATTATTGATTCATCCACTAGTTCATAACGTGGTCGTTTAAAAGGTTTAAAGTTTACGTGTATTATTATAATATTATATAAAATATGCTTATTCAGAGATTTAATTTATAGAATTTTTAAAGAAAATAACCAGGCCTATCTTAATATTAATCAAAAATATTTTTTCAGCAGTATTAAACAAAAACATAGTACGTTATTCAAATATTTAATGTATTTGACTGTTATGCACAAAAATTAGTTGTTGATATTTTAGAGAAAAATTAGCTTTAAGCTGCTTTATTTGGTCAACTACTAAGTTATTAGCCTTAAATTGGAGAAAGATCTTTTCAATAATTTCAATTTTAAGCAAACCTTATTCCTTTCTAGCGCACTAGTATCTGTTGTTACACATAGCGATATAAAATATTAGTTTATATATTTGTTATTCAAGTATTATAAAAATAAAAATTTTATAATTTTGGTCCAATACCAACCCAATTAAAATATTCGCGGAGGAAGGCAACTCCGTCATAATATTTGGAACGATACAATTCGTTTTGATGGTTGTAGATGAGAAACATCCTCAACATTCCTCTAGGGTAAAACCCCCAATGGTATCATTCTTAATATACCTTGGAAGTGATGGTCTTTGATATTTTCTTGTTGAGCAGCAACATTTTTCAGCAGCAGAATCTTCTGCGCTGGCAGTCCAGTAATGGTTTCTGGTAGAAGCAGTAAAGCTTGTTACGAGTGATGCCAGTTTTGAAATTAAAATAGTAGCGGCTGGTGGGGGCTGGGGTGGCAGGCGCAGACTTGAGGGTGTTTTACCTAAAATTATTTTTATGTTACTATACCATTAAATTAAAATTATGTACCCGTTACGGGTACATCTTAATCCGTATATTTCTCTCTGACAAAATATATTAATATAACTATTTTGAGAGAAGCCATCTGAAACTCTCAGCTGTGTAAATAAGTCTAGGATAGCTTCTCTCAGGAAAGTCGACATTTAATAAATTTTATGTCAGAGGTAAATGTACGGAATAAAGTATCTAGTGTAACTGCACCCTAAGAAGTACACCTTTTCGTTCTAGTATTACGTAAGTAGCTTTAAGGGGTGGGCAGCTCAATCTTTTCTCATGAAAATGCAACATCGTTCAAAAAATCATGAATGTTTGAACATCGATATCTTTTTTAATGAAGCATGAATGTCTCAAGGATCGGTATTCGGTAACGATACATGCTTTTTTGATGTTTTTTAAATATTTAATTGCGGGTTTAATAAGTCAAAATAACGAAGGTGTAGAAAAGACATCAATAAGAAATGAAAATTTTGAATTCAACTTTCGATTTTTTTTTAGAAATTCAGAGATTTAAGTTAAGTTGTCGACTTTAATCTTGAAATGTTCATACTCTGTTGGTTAGGCTTTGGTTAGACAGATCAAAAAAATTGCGCCCCATCACACCTCTTATTGTATAATATTGACAGTTGGCAGTAGAGTGTGTTGACTAATTTCAATTTTTAATAATCGAAATTTCGACTTTTTCTTTAAAATTTCCAAGACATTAGAGTCGAGATTTAGAAAAAAAAGTCGAAATTTTAAGATTCAAGTGTAAATTCTTAGATTAAGTCGAACTTTTGCCTGTAGTCTTGAAATTTCGAAAAAAAAATTGATATTTGGAGATTAAAATCGAAAATTTGAGATATAACTAGAAATTTGCTTTTAAACTTGAAGTTTCTAAAATATTTTTAATTATTGATTTTCTTTCTACACCTTATTTCTTCAACTATTTGTTATAACATGACAATTATTTTCCTTCCGCATTTGAAATCAATTTTATTTATTTATTTATATTTTTCATCCAAATTTTGACTTAATACTCAAAATTTACGTTTTTTAAACCGAAGATTACATTTGAAGATTAAAATTTTCCAATAAAAAGATAGATATTTCGAGATCATGGTTTTACATTGAAGAAAAACTCCAACATTGAAATGTTAAACTCAAAATTTTAAGAATTTCCACTTTAATCTCAAATATCTGTAAAATCGAAAACATTAAAATTTTCCAAAAATTTTAGATTTTGCAAAAAATCGACACTTTCATAAAACACTTTCTAAAAGTCGGAGAAATTTTTGTAAAAATGCAAAATTTTTAAAAATTCCAAATTTTCGAAAAACGTTTAAATTTTGTAAGACAGACGAATTTAGTAAAAATATCAGAATTTTTAATAGTCAATAGTTTGGAAAATATCGACATTTTCATAAAAGTTGAGATATTCAATAAAAAGTTTAGATTTTCAAAAAAGCGATATTTTAAAAAA
Source organism: Dastarcus helophoroides (assembly GCA_028583605.1). Lineage (NCBI taxonomy): Eukaryota > Metazoa > Arthropoda > Insecta > Coleoptera > Bothrideridae > Dastarcus > Dastarcus helophoroides. The sequence continues at coordinate 1,766,107 of CM053332.1, read as the reverse complement.
CCGAATTTTGTAAAAAGGTTTTTTGAACCGAAGATTACGTATGAAGACTTAAATTTTCAAACAAAGTAGGCATTTCCAAATTACAGACGTACATTGGAGAAAAATTTCAATATTTAAAAATTAAAGTGAAAATTTTTAAAATTTCAACTTTAATCTCAAATATTCATAAAAATATACGAATTTTTGATAAAAAGTTTAGATTAAACTTTAAATTTGGCAAAAAAGCCTAAATCTTGAAAAAAAACTAGAATTTATAAGCATACACATACATTTTGGTTTAATTTAGGAAAGATACGAGATTTGTAAGAAAATTTAGATTTAAAGAAATATGCAATTTTCCAACTTTAACATGGAATCTTGATAAAAATTCGTAATTTAAAGTAGTGGGTAGTAAAATTTTTCACTAAAAAATGCACAACTTTTCAAATATTTCGAATTTGGTAATTCGGGTTGAAATTTTCAGAATTCTATTTTGGGTTTTATTTGAAAATATTGCTTTTTTTCTGTGATAATTTAGACCTTTTTATAAAAAAATAAAAAACTGAGAAAGTCGAAATTTACCTAAACCAAATTTTTCTTGAAGAAACTGAAAATTTTAGGTTTGAACTAGAAATTTTGATAAAAACTAACATTTTATTTTTTTATTTCTGAAAATCTTGATTGAAGCATAAAATTGACCAAAAAGTCGTATTACGGTCGTATACATTCAATTAAAACGTCAAAATTCGACAATTAAACTTAAAATGTTAACAACCTCTACCGTAATACTCTGTATGTAAAAAAGAGTTGTGTTAAAGGAAAACTTTAATACGGATGGGAACTTTCTTTCTGCCTGAAAATTTAAAATAATAATTACTAAATAAATAATAAATAAAGGTGAATTTATAATCGAAATTTTCAAAAATACTGTTAGTGTTTAAAATTCAAAAATTTGATTTTTTAAGTTTCATGTTCTTTTCAAAATTTGGGCTTTTTTATAGATTGCGAAATAAAAATATCTAAATTATGAATTTTCAAGTAATTGTAATTGTAACATTTTCAAAAAAAAATTTTTAAAAAGTCGAACTTCTCACCAAGTCGAAATTTTGGAAAGAAAGTAAAAATTTTGAAAAAGTTTATATTTCGAAAAAGCCAAACTTCGGGAAAAAAATCGAAATTTTCATGATAAAAGGTAAACATTTTTATTAACAGTGAAAATTGCGAAAAAAGTTCCAAAACTTCAAAATATTAAAATTTTAAACTCAATTTTTAAAAAATTTTCAAAAAAGTTAAATTTTGCAAATAGAACTTTAGTTAGTTTACTTCATAAAAGTCAAAACTTTGTAAGAAAATGGAAATTATTGGAAAAAAGTTGAAATTTAAAAAAATTTAAGAACTAGTCGAAAGTTTGAACAAAGGTGACAATTAAAAAAAAGAGAATTTCATTTTATTTTAAATCTGACTTTTTCTCGACTTCCAAATTTCAACTTTTTTACGAAATTTTGACTTGATTTTGAAAATTTCTACTTTCTTTATTTAAATTACGGTTTTTCTTTTGTATAGAATTTGATTATTTTTGAAAACTTTTTACTTTAATTTTTTTGTCTTTACTAAATTTTTTTTCGGAAATACGATTAACTATTAAAAATTGTAATTTTTTAAAAATATTTTCGTTTTATCTCAAGATTTTGAAATTATTCATTAATTTTTAAAAATTTTTGATAGTTTTCTTTTTTGTTTTATTTTTGAGAATGTGTAACTTTTTTTAATTCTGACTCGAAATTTTAACCTTTAGCAAATCTAGCTGTTTTTGAATTCGATTTTTTTAGGATATCAACTCTTTTGGAAAATTTTAATATTTTGGTATTGACTCACTTGAAATGTTCAATTTTTAAAATTTGACTTTTTTTAAAATTTCGATTTTTTCTCAAAATTATAACCTTTTCGAAATCACGACCTTTATTCAAAAATCAAATCCTTCGATTTTTACTAAAAAATTTGGAATTTCTTGAACATTTTTCTTAACCTTTTGACCTTAAATTTTGAAAATTTAGAATTTCAGATTTTCCATTTTTCCAATTTTTTCAAGTTCTAACTTTTTCGTAAATTTTAACCCTTTTACAATTTTTTGCCAATTTTGACACAAAATTTTTAATTTTCTCATATTTTGACCTTTTCATAACTTTTGATATTTTGTATAATTCTGATTATGATGAAGTATCCACCTCTTTTTAAAATATTCTGTTTTTTCTTCTCTCCTTCCTTCAATCTAAAATGGAAATTTGGAAGAAAAATTTAAAAAAAGTTGAAATCTTTATAAAACGGTAAATTTTTCAAAAAGAAAACAAAATTGGTTTGAAAAACATTCGTATAATTTTAAAAGTCGAAATATTAAAGTATGGTCAAAAGCGTAAAAAAAGAAAATTTCGAATAAACTCAAACTTTTTAAAATAAAAAGTCAAAATTTTAATAAACAGGCTCATTTTGTATATAATTTTAAAGAGTTAAAAAATGGCCAAAAACTTTAAAGAAAAATTTCGAACAAAGTCAAACTTTTCAAAACAAAGTCAAAAATTTAGCAAATGGGGCAATCCTTAAAATACTAGAAGTTTAAAAAACCAAGTTTTAAACAATTAAAAAATGTTGAACAAAATAGCTTCGAATTTTCGAAAAAGGAAAAATTTGAAAATAGATAAATTTTGAAAAAAGGACGAAATTTTTTAAAGAGCTTAAATTTTCAAAATGACTTTCAAAATAGGAGGGAAAGATCAAACAAAGTCAAAGTTAAAATTTTAATAAACATTTAAAATTTTCAAAATAAAAATTTTGAAGATTTTTAAAGAGTAGAAATTTTGAAAAATAGTCGAAAATTTCAAAAAGGGTTACATTTTGAAGAAATGTCAAGCTAAGGAAAATTCGAAACTTACGAAAAGTCGACATGTTTTGAAAGTTTTATTTGAAAAAAAAAGTTATGAAATTTTAAGATCTTCAAATAAATTCAAAAATTTGAAAATATGTGAAAATGTCGAAAGTCGAAATTTTAATTTGAAAGGATAAATTTTTACATAAAACAAATTTAAAATGTGCAGGTTTAGATCCGAAATGTTAGAAAAAATAGGGTCAAAGTTTTTTGATCAATTTTTGTTTCCAGAGATCTCAATTTAAACTCGAATTTTTTATTTTACCTTCTAATTTTGAGAGTTGAGAAGTACTAAACTTAGGTGTTTTTTCAAAATTTGGGCTTATTTCAACATTCAAAAGTTCAGAGAATTTCTAATAGCTGAGCGTTTCTTCTAGAGATTTCTACTTTTTTCCAAAAGCTTAAATTCAAACTTGATTTTTCTTAAAATTTCGATGTTGAAATTAAAAATTCATTTTTTTCTATACTATAAATTTTACGTTAAAAATTTTTTGCATTTAAAATTTTTTCACAAAATTTGGTACGTTTGAAAATTTTGAAAAATTAATTTAAATATTTGTTTCGTAATTTCGACTTTTTTCCAAATATTACAATTTAAACTTGTCTATTTCCAAATAAAAATAACTTTTTTCCCAAAATTTTGATTTTCTTATGAGATTCTGTCTAATTTCTTGGAATTTCGAATAGTGAATTTCGATATTTCGTTCTAATTTTGAACCTATTTTTTAATTGCTAAATTTTTTGAATTTTAAAAAATAATTTTTTTCTTGAAATCGACATTTCTTTTTTTCAGATAATGCAGTTTTAATTGGGAAACTATGCCATTTTTCTACAACTATAACTTAAAGTTTCGGTTTTTTCCTCAAAATTTCCAAATTTAAACTTAAAGAAAGTTTTTAATTTTCTTTTCGTTTATGGAAATTTGAACAGTTTTGCTTCAACTTTTTGAAGTTTGGGATTTCTTATATTAATATAATATAATTGATAAAATAAGAGGTAGTTTATTTTACATAGATTACGAAAAATTAAAAATAGAAGACCAAAATTAGATATGAAGAACATTTCGTTTTTTTGATAAATTATGAAAATATAAAAATACAAAAATACATAAAAAATGTTGCAGCACTGGACATGGATGTTTCGATCTCATTTAAGCTCGACAGCAGTGCATAACATGGAAAGGGAACAATGCGGAAGAAATTTTTTAAAATAATATTTAATAATTATAAAAAATACAATTTTTTTAACATGAATAGACAATTTTTAGAAAAAGATGCATCGTTGTTTTTGCAATGGAAAGGGCCTTAAAATGATGTATTAAAACTAAAGTAGTCCCAGTTAAAATTTTAAAGTGGGGATAATTAGGAGATTAGGGGGATGAATATGTCTAGTTTACTTGACCACAAATATCTCCCTTGAATATAAATCAACGGATTACGGCGAATTCTAAAATATTGCTCCATTTACTAATTTTAGGGGAGTCAAGTTTTCGTTGAGATACCCTGCTTAACATACATATATAGTGCGCCTCGCTTCAGAAACTAGCAAAAATCTCTCGGAAAAGTTAATTTAATTTTTTTTGGGCGTGAACTTGGAGAAGTTTAATTCTGAGAATTTTAGTTAAAGCATCGGGAGGGGATAGGTTTTTTTTAATAGCAACTTTCTTTTTTTAACAGTAACTAAATAATAATCGAATATGCTGTAGTTAACAATAGCTACAATGGGCTTTTTTGGCCGAATATGATCGTCATTAAATTATTAGTACATTATTTATTACGGATACTGATTTTTCTCCTGAAATAATTACTGATTGCTTACAAAATCAGATCAAAGTTAAATGTGCTTTGAGTACTCATACGTTCTGGTTTCAAATAAAATCATAAGTCATTAACATAATTTTAATCAATTATAACAATTTAAGAAATCCATCAATATTTATACGTATATCTTTGGTGTATAATCCCCACAAGTCGGGAATTGCGGTGGGACGCGTGGAAGATCCGTTTTGGCACCGACATGTAGTATAAGATTCATTCCTACAATTAAATGGAACACAAAATGACAGTGGAAAAGCCAAAATCCCGGATTGTCGGCACGAAATCTAATAATGATATATCCATTATCCGGCACAGGCAATGTGTCCTTTCCGGGGGCATCAGGCATTTGTCTCTGCAGTAACCCACGATTGTCGAGATTCACCATTTGGGTCACATTAATCCTCACTCTTGCGTCCGGGGATCTCCCCATGCCCATAACTCGAAATGCATAACCATGCAGGTGAAAGGGATGACTCAGGTTAGGCATTTGAACTAAAAGTTGAAATCTAAGGTAAGATGCTCATCGAAAAATTCGGGAGTAATGTAACAGTTTCAAGCATGTTACAATGGTGATTAATTATTATCAGTGATAGAATGGCGGTGTGTAAATTATTACATGTCTATGCTTCCAGAATCCCTGAGAACAATATCCGATTTAGTTGATATTAACAAACTTACCTTCGTCCACTAAAATTAATTCGACTATTTTGTTGAGAGGAATATCTATTTTATGAGTGCACATGCAGTTCTCGCTGCAATTGGCTGGCCTGTTTTTTCCATTGCAAAAAAGCTGCGGGTCGACGTCATTATATTGAGATATTAGAGGCGAAGGAGGCTGTATTGATGAGATACCATCTATCAAGCTGACGGCGTAAACCCCTGGTGCAGGAACTGAAAACACATTTGACTTTATTTATATTCTACGATAGTATTAATGACAAACATGTAGATCAAAAGACAGTCACGCATTGTCAATAATCAGTTTTACAGTAATGAAAATATGGATAACTAAATCTTGTATAATTCCCAAACAATTAAATTCTGGTAGGGATAAGAACAAAATTATTTAAAGTAGCAGTTTTGACCTTTGGCAAAGATCAATTTGATTGTGTTTTTCATGTACAAAATATATGTTTAGTTTTCAGAACGACTTTCGAGTGAAAATCCTTTTTATTTTTAACCCGCCATAAAACCGTTTTAGCCATACAGGAAACAATTTTTTCTATAAGTAAAAATTTGTGTCAGATTTTTATCTGAATCCTGATATTTTAAAAGAAACATTTGAAGTTGGTAATGAATTTTTCATCGGTTTAAACTTTGCTAACATGCAAGTGGGACATACTTGGAAATACCTCTATTACTTTTAAATCTTTAAAAACTTTAATTGATCGCATTGATATACAAAACATATTTAGACTGTTAAGACCTTATATTTTTTAGAATCATATTGTTAATGAAAGCGATATACTGGGAGAAAGTATTCTTCACTTGCCTCCCTACCTCCCGATTTTGTAGATCAGAACCTTTACACAGCGAGCACCAACGTTTGAGTGTCCATCATATTCTTAAATAAATTGTTTACATAAAACATTGCTTAGATGTAGCAATTCTTGAAAACAGTGACTATTAACAGGTCTGCTTATAATGACGGTTTGTGTAGTAAGTGACGCATATAAAACATTTGATTTAATAGGGGACAAAAATAGAATGTACGACATTTTCAATAGTAATTTTACAGCTGACCTCTTGACATTATTAATAATTTGTAAATGCTAAATTGGTAATTTCATATATTTATTGTAATTAAAAAAAGATCAATCACCTGTTCCGTTAACACTACTTTTTCATACATTTAATTTTCTGAACCTGCTGCAAGCATTTATTTTCAACAACATTAAAAATAATTTTCTTTCTCCTGAGTGAGATCGCTATTTGAAAAATATTGTAAGGAACTGGTGTGATAGAAATCGCGAAGTGTATGGAAAGCCTTAAGGACTGAATGCTGTTGTTGCGATGACTTACAATCAGATGTATGTGTCTATCTACTAGAGGCTCCCTACGATGAAAAACGTCTCAAAAGAGATGTCGAATATAAATAATATACTGGCATCAATTTTTAGTTGCCCAATTACACATTTTTTTATTGCAAACCTTGAATGACCATGAAAGGAGATAATTTGTTAATTATACCTTTACCTAATCTTATTAATATGGCAGTTGAACAGAGAATTGCCTTTCAAAACCGATTTTTTATTAACACGTTAATTATGTAAAGTTATCAATCTTGCAGATTTTCAAAATATTTGATCCGCAGAGCCTTAAGGCTCGCACTCAAGATTAAAATGCAAAGAATACAATGGGGCTTTCACATGGGACGCACGGGCCATTAGGGCGCGCGAAGAGAGCCGGTAAGGCTCGTGCATTTCAAGCCGTCCGCTTGGAAGGGAGTCACGTTTCTTGCTCGAAATGCAAAGGGAGGAATAACAGCATTCACAAACCACTAACAATATAGACCGGTAACCCAAATGGCACGATTTTCGCTGGTTTTCGGCGCTTGGGTTAGACTCCCTATCGTAAGATAGCGCTTATAGCCGGTTGTCTTCGTTGGCATTTCCCGCGTTTTCGATCATAACAAATGACAAATTTCAATACACTAATGGCGGCGACGCGAACGTTTTGTTTTCAATCATTTTCATCATGGATTATAATTTTTTGAAAATGCTTCCTGATGCTATATATTATTGGTTCAATTGTTTATGTAATATGTATGTATGTGTTTCAGGAACGGGGTCAATGACCATGAGGTGAGTTTTTTTTATAAAAATTGGTCATCTAGTGTGATTACAGCATATCATTACCTCATCACCCCAAATCAAGCAAAACTAGTAGTATATTCACAAATAATTGAAGATTGTCGAATTTTAGTATCCTGGTGTCTGTAGGCAGTATCCAACCCTTTGCATCCCCTTTAGGTTAGCAGAAAACTATCTTAAGTGTTCAAATATTCTTTTGATCGGAGTTTGTCTGCTTTAGATGATGAAATTTATGTATAGTGCAATATCCCATAATTCTAGAAAAATTAGTCAAGAGTCTTTGGTACATCGACTAGTGACACTGCACTGACAATGCTCAGATAATCTAGTTCTTGAAGATAGTGAACTTATTTCAAAATGGCAATATGGTCGAGTATGGGTAAAATGACTTTGTTATCCAACAAAAAAGTTTGCCCTATGTTTCATGAAGATTTACGAGGCAATCATGGGGGTTCTTCGCAATAAACCGTATTTGCCTAATATAGCTAAAATAATAACACGTAGAATTAAATATGTTGTTGACTTTACCTTTATTCTGTGTTTACGTTATTATTAGTTATATTATAAAACTTAATATTAGACCCTTGATCCATACATACTGCCAAGACATCAATAGGGTTATTAATGGTCGAGACAAAAGATTGCAATCTGTGAATGACCCTACAAAACGGCAAGCAGTTTCAATTTTATAGAAAAGAAAATTTTAAATGGGAATACATTGTGATTATTATTCGCTCTCATGAATAAAGTATCTCGATTGACAATTAAAAGGTTTTCTTTGTTTCAGTTTCATGACATTCACAATGGAATCATTGGTATTCTTCTCAATAAGCCCTTTTATCGAGTATTGTTACAATTATATCATGCTTATAAGTTTAATAAGGAAGCAATTTGTAAGTAGTACTTGTTGTAGGTTTGTCGATTAGCATTTATTATTTAATAGGAACTATGCTTATAACCATCAGATTTCTTTAGCATTTTGAGGTTCTTATAAGATGATATCATTGTATAAGAATTTTGAACTAAGTGTAAGAAGTTTACTGTGCATACCTATTTTTATTGGGTTATAGAGTTTATTATTGTTTATTACTATTTTTACTTATGTTTTTGATGTACATAACAAATATTTAATATACTTATGAGGAAGGATGATTTTTTTATTGATAACTTATGATTATTCCCTATTAATAGATTTTAAAATTATTGTAATATGTGTACTATTTTTTGTTGTGAAAAATACTTCGCTCAAATAGTCCACATTTGATCGAAAAATTGTTTGCAAGAAAAATGGATAACACATTTTAAATAATTGAATTTAAATTTCCCGCTGGTCCTGCCTTTAATTAGTCGATAATAAAGAAATCTATAAATTTAAATTCGGCTTCAGCGCCATCTCCGAATTGGGAGTCTAAACTCTGATGACGTCATCTAGACCAAGTTCATTGTACAGCCGTTACGCGTCTATAGTGTTAGTGGTTTGTGACAGCATTCACACGAGAAGAGCGACAATCGCTCATGGCTCCCGCTCCCCAGCGTTAAGTCGAGATGGATTTTGATGTAGAATTGTTAATAACTCAATCAGTATCCGATTCACCAGTCACGATTTGGACGGGACAGTCCCGATCAAAATTTCGCGTGTCTAGATTTTGCGCAATATTGCCAACTGATTTTTTTGTAATAAAAATTTTTGGGTATTGTTAGACTATTCCGATTTTTTCGATACAAAAGATGACAACACTGATCCGATCCTCCCTTTGGTACAAAAATGCCAAGTCATACAAAAACCACTATAACGTAATAATTGGAGGAAATTTTCCGAAGTTCTGAACAGGGATTTTTAACATTAACCGGGTCTGATTAATTGCAATAAACGACGGACGCAATGTTTAGCGCTCGAGCTGAAAAGCTCCCCGTGTGAAAGACTGGAAGGTAGGAGATGAAAAAGCTCGCGCTCGCGACTGCAAGCCTTACGACTTTCCATGTGAAAGAGCCGTAACTGTCACAACTTGACATCGATTTTTCTTGCGTAACTTAAGATGGCTGTAGCTTAAATGGGGTGCATTTTAGAACACGTGTTTTTAAAAAGAAAAACTCTAATTGTGACTCCAGAAATATGCACCTAAAATTTGTGCATTAAATTTTGAATCAGCTTGTTTATTACTTCTGGCAACATAAAGGCAATAAAATTCAAAGGGCATACTTTCATTATAAACTTATCAGGAGTAACACTTTAGGCATATTATATTTTAGACTTCAATTCTACATATCCTGATGGAAAATTCCTATCACCTAGTACAAATTAAATGCTGTTAAGAGATTTTCTTAAACCATTTGATCCCATGGTTACGTAACGCAACGTACATAAAATAATTTTTTTGAGACATCGATTATTTATTTGATTTATTTTTTTTAATTTTAAATTGCCCAACAGTGGTTACCATTTATAGGGCAATTACTACTACTTACAATTAAAGTCTAAAAAAAGTAAAGCAAATATATAACCAAAAAATAAATAGGTGAGCACCTAATAACAACATAGTATCGAAAGAAAATATGATTCGTAATTACAAATTGTATACATGTGATAGTTATTCTCTACTATGCTGTTAGAGACTTACACATGTTGTTCATGGATGAGTATTTAAAAATATTATTTGTAAAGTTGGGTATGTAGAAGGTAACAGAATTTTTAGCGTTGAGTCTGGGCACATTAAAAAATAACTTTTGTAGCAACAGAGGATAGCCCATGGTTCCATTGACAAGTTGATGGATAAACCCTGCCAGACTTGCACGTCTTCTATCTTGAAGTGACTGGAAGTCGAATAATGCTGCAAGTTCTGCTTGATCTATATGCTGAGGAGGATAATTGTAGAATTTCTTAAGATGCAAAAATTTCAAAATCTTCTTTGTACGTTTTCGATATTGGTAGTCAAGTAAACCTGGTGTGGATGTCAAATGACTGAGACGTACTCTAATTTAGAACGTACAGTGGCTTACTTAATAAAGTGTTTTGATGGCATCAGCATTACCAAACTCTAGTTTCAGATAACAAGACCCTATGATTTAAGGGGAGTGTCTGATAAATCGCTAAGTACTATTTGGCTCTCGGATTTAAATGCCTTGTTAAGGGTGGTTAGGAGAAGAGAGACGGAAGGGGTTTCGGAGAGAAATTGAGTAAGAAGTTCGATTTAAGTTGTTCGAATTCGCAATCATTCATGTCGGTCACTTTACTGATATACGATATTGTGTAACCCGATCCATTTGAATACCTCTAGGAAGTATGCATGTTGCTGATAGCCGTTGGTATAGTATTCATATTTGCTTGTAAACTTGTAAGTAGAGATTTTGACCTGTTCCTTAAATTAGTATTTTTTTTACGTTTTGGTAAACAACTAAAACACAATTGACAAATATTTTTTGAAAATGTCAACTTTTTTTTGATATTTGGATTGTTGAAATTTTACCAAAAAATAACGAAATTTTCCCGAAAATAATTTTCTTCGGAAATTTCAATTTATTTATTGAAATTTGACTTCGAATTCGACTTAGGGGCCATGCGGTAGATTATCCTAGTATGATGTAACTCATAAATATCGATTATATCCCAAAATTTCGTTTTTTTTTAATTTTGTATTTACGCATTTAACTTTTATTTTTTTTTTTATTTTCCTGAAAGGGCCTTTCTTCTTCTATTTGTAAAATTTAGTCTTAATTGCCCATTTTTTTTTCTATATCGACCCATTTTCTTAATTCAGAGAAATTTTTTTGAGCATTCTTGACCTTGTATCTACTAATTTCTATTTTATCCAAATTTCGAATTCAAGAATAAAGTGAAAGCTTACGATTTAATTTTGGGGATTATTGGAAAAAGGTGAAATATCAAGACTTATGTTATAATTCAAAAACTGTCACATTTTTTAAATTGAAAACTTTTTCCAAATCTACAGCTTGAACTTGTACAGATTAACTTGTAATTACTATTTTTTCCTTAATTATAGGCATTACAATTAAAATTTAGTTATTTATATCTAAATTTCAATAAAGAACTTTAATATTTTAGGACCTATTCGACTATTCAACTTCAAGTCCAAAATTTTGTGAAAGAAGTGAAAATTTCGAGTTTAAAATTACAAATTAAAGTTTAGAAAAGATAGTCAAAATTTCTAAAAAAATCAGAATTTTTTTTAGAAACTTTTTAAATTTTTGAAAAAAAAGAACCATTTTTTAATTTCGATTTTAGAAAAGAAATATTGAGAATAAAGACAAACTTTGAGACTAAAATTGAAATTCCAAGAAACAAGTTCAAAATATCGAGATTATGAAGTCGAAAATTTGAGAAAAAGTTTTAAACTTCGGCTAAAATGTTAAAATTTGATGTTATTTAAAGTGTTTGTTAAAATATCGACTTTTAAAAACAAAATTTCGAGAAACAAGTGAAAATTCTAAACCTAAATAAATATATCTTTAAATAAATTAAAAAAAAATCAAAAAGTTTAAATTGGAGATTTCAAATTATTTTCTTACAACTTAGACTTTTAAATAGAATTTCTAGAAAAAAATTCGAAATTACAAGATTTATAACATTTCCATTTTACAGATGTCAATTTTTATGCATTTTTATTTTTATTGATTTATTTATTTATTCTCTTAAATTCGAATTTAGAATCCATATTTTCTTAAACTCGAATTTAGAATCCAGAATTTGAGATTTTAGTTAAAATTCTCGAAAAAACTTTGAACAAAATTGTGCCAGAAATTTAAAAATTTTCCACGAGATTTTTACATTAAAAAAGGCGTGGCATGAATTTTTTTCAAATAAATATTTTTTTTAAAGTTCGACTTTTTTACCTGAAATGTTAGTTTATTTTAAGATTTAAAATATAAGTTTTTCTTTTGCTGTTTTCGTTTTCACTGGAAAGTAAAGGCTGAAAATTTAAATTTTCTTCCTAGAATTGCAATTTCAAATAAAAAAAAAAACAATTTCAGATTTAAATTAAAAATTTTAAGAAATTATTACTTATCTCTTAAATTATTAAAGTTACAAACTTGAAATTTCACTTAGAGGTTCTTTATAGGACGTAAGCATCCGTTAAGAAAGGGTTTTTTAAAAGTTAATTCTTAAAGCTATTAAAGAAAGTCTCAAAATTTCTATGGAAATCACGTTACAACGGGTAATGCAAGGAATAAAAAGCAAAGAATAATTTAATATAATTTTTTACTTTTACTCGAAATTTGTGCTTTCGAATTTTTTTAGATCTGAAACTCGTAAATTCTTCAGGCTGAAAATATAATTTTTCTTCCTAGAAATGCAATTCCAAATAAAAAAAACACTTTCAAATTTAAATTGAAAATTTTGAGGAAATAGCCAACATTTTTAAAAAGTTCTAACTGCTCGCTTTGAATTGTGTTCACCTTAAAATATGAAAAAAAAATCGATTTTATATTTGAACTAAAATTTTTGGAAAATAGCAACAGATGTAAAGAAATTCTCGAGTCTCCATTTTAGTCACAAAACCATGATTTTAAATTGAAATATTCGAGGTTCTTCTCGACGCTTTCCATGAAATTTTAAAATCTGTAGGAAAATTGGGATAGTTTAAACTTTAAATTCAAAATTTGCATACTTATTAAAAAATCCTTTGATACGTATTCCTTCTTTCAGTACTCGAAGTAGGTAAAGTACATAGTTAGAAATAGGTGACTTAAAAATGCTTTCTTTTACCCTTTTTGTTTCCTGTTAATTCCTTTTAAATTAACATATACTTTTCTGCAAAGATACGGAAGCACACTCTTTTCTTGAAATTACAAAGTTACCCTGAAAATTTTTCTTTGTTGGCACTTCAACTTTACTCTGAAAATTTAAGATTTTTTCGAAAAATTTAACTTTGAGACAACTTTTTTTCTAAATTTCCACCAAATTTTCACCTTCTTTCTTTTAATTCGTGCCTTTTAAAATGTTGCCATTTTTTTAAACTTCGGTTTACCAATAATTTTGACTTTTTTGCTAACAATTTTCGAAAATGTGACCTGGTTCGAATTACACATTTGTTTACTTTTTTAAAATGTCGAAATTGTCAAAAAAAGCGGAATTTTTCAAAGAAGGTCAAAATCTATAAGAAAATAAAAACATCCTGAAAAAGTTAAAATTTTGAAAAATTAGGAAATTCAAAAAATGACAAAATTTTAGAAAAAGCGAAAATTAATTAATTAATTCTAATTAAGTCAAAATTTTGATTGTTTTTAAATGAGAATTTGAAATAAGTTGAAACTTTAAAATATCCAAGTCAAAATCATTAAAAAAGTAAAAATCTAAAATGTTAAATTTTTCAAGAAAGAATAAATATTAAAAAAAAAATTTGAAACTATGTATCAGAAAATAGGAATTCTCAAGAAAAGTGGAAATATTTAGTGGGGGGTCAAAATTTTCAAAACTTAATAAGGAAAAGTCGAAATTATCATAAAAATTATATTCGTCAAAAAAATTTATAATTTTCAAAACCAGTTCAAAATTTCAAGATGTCAAAATTTTTGGAATTTCGGAAAAAAAGCCAAAATTTTCATATTCTAAAGCATTTTCTCATATCGTCAAGGTAAGAACTAAATATCTGCATATAAATACTATTAACTAAAGGGGTGAAAAACAATTTCGTTCTTTACAGATATAATTGGTCGATTTCCGAGTACAACTGATGCTAATAGAATATAAAATTTATAATTTGAATGATTTAAAATTAATTTTTCTTTTTTTTGCTTAAATCTGTCATAGTATTTATGTACCTAAACAATTTATATTTTTCCAAAGAGTAATATAAAAATGTTAATTAGGAGAGAAAAAAATTCTTGTAAACATATCAAAACAAAAAACACTAAATATTCAGTAAATAATTGTAAGCTACAAATAACAAACAATTCATTTTACTCTCAAACTCTGGTAGAACGAACGGTTTTACTATTGTTTATTATTATTACGATACATCCATATCCACCGTTCTTAGATAAAGAAATATGAGCCTGGAAGTCGAACGTACTTCGTTCGTTGATGACCTATTGGGAAAGGGGCAAAAATTTTGCTTGTCCGTCTCCGTGCCCTGCCTGACGTGAGTGAGGGCAACCAAAATATAAGAGCAATTTTTATGCCAAACACCGCTCTCCCATTTTACAAATGGTGCCTTTATTTTTTAACATTTTGCTTTCAAATTTGGAGAACTTATAAAGCAAGCATGTCAAATTAGCGCTTTTAAAGTACTTTTTTTATATTATGCCTAATTTTAGAGATATTAGCTACTGAAAATAGGCAAAAAAGAAACAAATATTACACCCTTTTGTGGAAATAATAAGAAAAAATCAAAAATCTGCTTCCAAAGCCCGAATTCCCCAACATTTCTAAATATTATTAACAATTTTCAATAAATTATAAGGGTTAGTATTGACGCATCTTGTAAAATGGTAATCAAAGAACTTCGACGTTTTAAGAGTACCAGACCGTCGCACAGTGGGTCAATTTGAGTAATTTCTGGCCAAAACTAAGAACTGAATTTTTTCGACTTAAGAAAAATAGCTTAATGATCGGTTAATTAACAAGAATAAAGATCATTTTTAAAGGAACAATTGATTAAAATTCCCATATATATTCCCATTTCACGCTGCAGCCCTTAGAAGGAAGAGGTGTTTAATTAAATAGTTGCACAGTGAGGTTTTAGTATATTTGCGATTGCCATATAATTTGATAATTTGAAATATCAGCTATATCTCAATATGCAACAAATTAAGTGTCCCATTGAAGATCAATATTTCATTAAAAAAAAAAAACAGGCGGCTTATACCTTAAAGTTTGTCATCAGATAAAATGTATCAGACATTCTTGCGGTAAAATTAGTAAAATTAATAATTTTGTTTGTATCACATTTACTTTAACAAACTATAGCCTTGTCGTATTTTTTTATACAGGGTGGACCATAAGTAATGGTATACAAAGCAATGGTGGATTTTTCGAATAAAAATAATGTGATTGAGCTACATTTACCTTATACCAAAAGTTGATATTAACAGAGATACAGGGTGTCAAAGTTGAAAAAAAAATTGATTTTTTCGTATAATTATGAAATGAATTGTAATATAGGCACGAAATTTGGCACAAGGGGGTTTCTTAAGTCGATAAACTCTAATACCTGCGCTATCCTGCATAATTCTAAATCATCATAGCTTTTTGTGCACCCACGTATAATAATTTTAAATGGATTATTTTATTTCCCCATATTTTTTACGTAAAAAAAGTATACTTATACGAGCAATCGTTTCCAGGATATTTGCCTTTAAAGCTTGACGTGCCTTGGTTTTAAATTACTAAGATGTTAAATTTTCGAAGTAGGCTTGAAAAAAAAAATCATAAGACAGCTTTAAAAGTTATTTATGTCAAATATTACTCTGCTGATAACATTATTACCTAAATTTTAAAAATCCCAATAAAGAAAATCCAAAAAATTAAGACGTAGTTTATTTTCTAACATGAGGTGTGAGATATGATCTCTGAGTCCGCACAAGAAAATTTTAATAGTCTGGGTGGTCAAATCAGATATTTGGAGATGAATTTCAATAAAGGACAGCCAGATTTTTAAGTTTTTTCAATCCTTTTACATGAAAAAGTTAATTTACCACATATTTATTTTTGAAAATAAATTTTGTTTTGATATTTTATTTAAATTTGCTATAGAAATTTAAAAAATATGTGTAATAATAATGTCAGTAGATTATTATTTGACATAAACTATTTTAGAGTTAGTTTTATTACTTTTATTTTGAAATACACTGCGAAAAATTCATATTTACATAACTTAAAATGAACGTACGGCAAACTTTGAAGGCAAATATCTTAAAAACCGTTGCTTGTATCAACATTTGGAAAGTATACCTTTTTTACGTAGAAAATGTAGGTAAATAAAAATATCCATTTAAAATAAGTGTAGATGAAGGGACAAAAAAGTTATAATGCTTTAAAATAATACAAGGTAGCGCAGGTAGCGCCCCCTATGAGTTACTGGCAATCTGTTAGCAAATTAGCATTTCTTGACCAAAGAAACCTCCCTATGCCAAATTTCTTGTCTATAGCGCAATGTGTTCATCAGTTATGGGAAAAAATCGCAATTTTTCTTTCAACTTTGACACCCTGTACCTCTGTTAATATCAACTTTTGGTAAAAGGTAAATGTGGCTAAATCACGTTATTTTTATAAGAAAAATCTTCTCTTGCTCTATGTACCATTACCTATGGTCCACCCTGTATATTGAGTGAAGTATGGACTTCGATGTTCCATAATTTTTGACTGCGCCTAGCTGCGCTTTGTTCTTGTTTTGCCGTAACGGTTTAAACAGAATGATGCAGATGAGATAAGTTCCCACTTGGGAGTTAACGACCGATTCAATTTGACTCATATGATTTCGGACCCCGTACTACACTCTATGTTTGGAAAAAAATAATTGTTTTACTAATTTGGTAATACTTTTAGATAAAACTATCCCTGAATTATTTTTTTAAATTAGTTAGAATTTTAACTCCTAATACTCACCCTAATTTCTTGGTGATAAGTTTTTCAATAGTTTTTCAGTAATGACCGACTATTATTAAGTAAGTTTTTTAATTTTCAAAGTTTTGGCCAAAAATTATTAATTTCGACCAACTGTGCGCTGCCTTAAGAGCTGCATTTACGAACTTATTAAATGTTTCTTGAAAGAGAGGTGGTCATCAAACATCACTCCTAAGTCTCTAATTGCTTGATGTTTGGTTAGTTCTTCATATGTAATCCTGTACTGAAATCCAATTATTGCTCTGCGTAATGAATAAGTCACAATGCTAAATTTGCGAATATTGAAGGTTATTGCATTCTTCACACTCCACTTATGCAAGGCGTTTAGTTCTTGCTGCAAATATTCTGCGTCTTGAATGCATTCTACTGTTCTATATAATTTTAGATCATCAGCATGTACAAAGCATTTCGAGTATTTTAGATCAACAGCAATGTGTTTAATATAAACCAATAACAGCAACGGCCTGAAATTCGAGCCTTGTGACAGTTCCGATCTCCGAATGTAATGTAGACTTCGAATTTGTACACATTGACAACCACATATAAGCGGCGGTCATTTATATGGAAAGCAAGCCAAAAAAAATAATTTTCCACAAATGCCCATTTCGCGCAGCTTAAATAATAATATACTATGCGAAATTCGTTCAAATGCTTTACTGATGTCGGTATAGATAACATCGACTTGCTTCTGTTAGTCTAGGTCTTCCGGTAAAAATTGAGTCACACATGTCAGCTTTAATGTGGTCAATCTTCCGGGTACAAAGCCATGTCTATTCTTAGTTATTTGGGTTTTTAGGGAAAAAAGGGCCGATCATATACAATGCTTTCGAAGATTTGCGTTAAAACAGATATTATTGAAATTGGTCTATAATTTTCGACTTGTGCAGGACAGACCTTGGATTTCTTCCATTGCTTGGGAAAGCCTGCAAAATTTAGGCTTCAATTAAATATGGAGGTTAGTGGTCTAGCTAAAATATTTGCACAGTCCTTAATAACAAAAGTTGGAATAAGGTGCAAGCTACATGGATCGTTATTTTTAACATTTCTTATACAAGGGCCCGCCATTAGTGCGTGGACGGTGAATAGCTCCTAGGTCCGAAAAGACATCAAAATGAAATTTTTTCAGAGGCGTACATCTATAAACAGCACATTTTAAAATAATTTTCATTCTATTGTACCAATCATATACAGAGTGTTGAAATAAACTTACTCTTTTTTTTAATAGAACATTCTGTATATTTTTACTTATTTGGATAGGTCTATCAAAATGCAGCAAAATAGTGAAGGGTTTATGGAGGTTTTGATGGGTCGTTTTCCTAATAGAGAACTATAAATACGGAGACAGAACTCTGACGCTGTCATTTGTAAATACTCAGTATGATGTAGTATTGACTTATTTGTAACAGAAGCAACAGTCTTGTAGTTTCCATAAACCATAAACATGTTGTCTTATGTTTCTTACTTATACAGAGTGATCGAGGTTTACAAATCCCAAAATTACTAAAAACTTTAAATGGAATGGCCTATTTTTATTACCTAATATGAAAATAAGATGAAATTAGCTTTCCAACAATACAACATTATATGGGGCTACATTTGATAGTTTTTATGCAAATGAACTTTTCATTTAAAATTTTTTAGTAATTATTAGATTTGCAAACCTGGATCACTCTGTATACCTAAAGAAAATACGACAACATTCTTATAGTTTATGAAAACTTAGAACTATCAATGATTGCTTATGTCGCATATTGGGTAATATTACGTCATACAGAGTGTTTACACATGGCTGCATCGGAATCCTGTCTTCGGATTTAGGAGTCTCTACTAGGAAAATAACCTTCCAAAACCCCCATAAACCCTATATTATTTTGCTGCATTTTAATGGGGCTATTTAAATATGCAAAAATATATAGGGTGCTGTATTTAAAAATATCCAAGTTTATATTAACACTCTCTATAAGATCAGTGTAATAAAAAGAAATATAATTTCAAAATGTGCCTCCTATAAATGTACGTTAGTGTACAACATTTCATTTTATTGGTTCTTCAGACTTCCGAAAGTTTTCATGTAAACCATCCTATAAAATACAAATTTATAATTATCAATTTCTCGGGCACCCACTTTACTATCTGATCAGTTTCAATTATTTTTTACAAATGTTAACCATTTGTTTAAATGTTAATAATTTAAACTATTTATTTAATTAATAATAATTACAAATAATTCAAGTTGTGTTTACCAAAAACTTAAAAACTGAAAAAAAGATAATTTGAAAGTTAATTTGTATTGTAACGAAATATAAATTATAGAATTTAGTACGTAAGAAAATTTTCTAGAAAGATCTGATAAGGGGAAATTGGCCGCGATAAAGAAGCAGACGGCAGATAAGCATTCCAGAAATTTCGGCAAACCATAACCCCTATCTGCGGGATTTTTCTAGAACCCAGGAAAGAGTACTATACAAGGCGGTCTGCTTTACCCCGAGTTTGTGAGTTAGAGTCAGTTAATCAGTGTAGTTAATTAGTGAGCTAGTAGTTAGAAGTAAATAAGTGAGTTAATTATTCAGGTGTGTTTTTCAGAGTTTAATTTAGAAATGAAGAGGGTATTATTAAACAAGTGTTAATAATCATTGGAACCGATAAGCCCGCAACAGTATGAAACCTATCAAAAGAAGCTTCAGATAATTGGTATAATCGAAGATGTAATTTTATTTTCTTTTGATATTAGGTAATAAAGATAGTATATTTTATTAAACATTTTTTAGCAATTCTTAACTAAAAAATATAAATCAACATTTTAATGGTTTATGAAAACTAAAAGAGGAACAGTGATTGTTTATGTCGCAAATTGGTTAATACTACATCATATAGAGTGTTTACAAATGGCTGCATAGAGACCTATCTCCTGATTTATGATCCTCTATTATGAAAACGAAATAAACAGAACAATTCCAACAAATTTATTGGATGAGAGCCTGCATTACTAAATATTCTTCAACAGAAAAAGCTTTAACTTTTTTAATATTTACTAACTATTTACCAACTAATATATTTTATTTTGTTACGTGTAATATAAAATATAAAATAAATTCTATGTGGAATTGTACATTCATTGGATTTGGAATGTGACCTTGCGAGAACGCAACATTGGGACAAACGATGATCACAAAAATGCGGTGTCTAGAAACAGGTTTCTCCAAATAAAATAGAATATTTTTTTTTGTACACAACGATCATTTGAACAAATAAAATAAACTTGCAATAGTTCATCCATAACTTTATTAACTGAACAATAATTTTCTGAATTTTATTGTCTTGGAATATCTTTTATCAATTACTGATGAACAGATGTCTCCTTACTTTGGCCCTTTGCCTAAAAAATATTTATCAAATTCAGTCAAGGCTTTTTGATTTCACTGGCTGGCTGTGTCACTTAGGAGTGGATTTTATACAAATATATGCCTCTGCGAGTAAATTGATTTGAAATGTAAAGAAGAATTTGGTTTTGATTGCTATCCTTTCAGAAGAATTAGAAATCTGACCACAAAATATATTTTTTTACAAGTTGTAACATATCGATTTGTCTAAAGAACGAAAGATAATACTGCAAAGCTCCTGAGAAACCTAACAAATTTTATTTTATTTTTATTTAACCGGACTACAAATAAAGATATAGCAGTATTTGCAAAACACGTTTTTTAGTTTCTTCTTAATAAAATCATAACAAGTTGGTAGTCAATTATTTTCTCAAAGATATTTTGAGATGAGTATAAAATTTGGTACACTTGGTCGCATTAACCCATACTGTGGGTCATATATGTCTCCAACGCGGTACAAAAAATATGTATTTGTTATTTGTTTTAATTTTAACTCTTATAAGGTTTTAACGATGACTAAATAAGTGGTTATTTATGAAAAAAAAAAACAAGAAGTTTGTCTATTGATCCAATAGTTGTCCTAAATGGGTTAATTTTAATAACAATGTATACCATAAATTTTCTTGAAAAAAAAAATGAGATGGTCTTCGGCGCACCTCTAATGCAGAAGAAAACTAAAAATATTGTTTTTTTTTTAAATTTTACTACTAAATTGTCCCAGATTTTATTTTGCTAAATAATGTGCAGGGCTTCAAACCGTTATTATTTTCGTTCTGGTTTTCGGTTTTCGTTCCGAAAAAGATAACGGTTTTTTCCGGTTTTCGGTTCAGCTCCGAGTGACTAATTTTTATTTTAAAAAAAAGAAAATATTTCAAGTAATCTCGAAACAGAAGTCCGAATTTCAAGAAAAAAACCTGAAATGTGGGGAATTAATTAAAATTAAAATTTCGATTATGGTTGAAATTTTGGCTAAAATTTAGAAATTGTAAGTTTGTAATCTAAAAAAATTTAAATACAGAACTTGTCCCCTGAAACTAAGAAAGATTAAAAACACAACAAAGGTTGCTTTAACGCGTTTCGACAGCCAAGCTGTCATCTTCAGAGAGAAATTAACATCTAATCTTAAAATTAACCCTTATATACTAAGAATATTCACTTCGTGCGTGATCGGCCTCACCTGAACGCGTATGCGCATCCAAGTAGTTGTAGAGCAAGTAGAGCAAACAGATAAGTATGGCATTTACCAAATTTCCTGTAGGGATTGTCCTCAAAAGTATGTCGGGCAAACTAGACGATCTCTTAAAATCCGACTGAAAAAACATTTGGCTCATTTGAGGTACGGAAGAACTGAGAAGTCAAGTGTGGCTCGACATGCCTTTGAATTAGATCATAGAATAGATAATAATATTAAATTGTTAAGAGTAGTTAATAAGAATTATATGTTAAATGCATGTGAAAGCTTAGCCATCCATAAGGCTGGAAACAACCTTATGAATGGTTGTGCTGGACCTTTAGGCCATTCATCTCTGTTAAAAATAGTTAAGGTCGATAGATAAGGAATTGTGACACAACGATGTGTATGATTGGATGCGCATGCGCGTTCAGGTGCGGCCGATCACTCACGAAGTGAATATTCTTAGTATGTAAGGGTTAATTTTAAGATTAGATGTTAGTTTCTCTCTGAAGATGACAGCTTGACTGTCGAAACGCGTTAGAGCAACCTTTGTTGTGTTTTTCAATCTTTCTTGGTTTCAGGGGACAAGTTCTGTATTTCAATTTTTGAAGAATACCAGTTCGTTCCATCAAAAGTGTTTAATCTAATTTTTAGAATAAATAGAATAAAAAACATTATCATGATTAAAGTGATGACAAAAAAAGGGTGAACCACAGCAAACATTTTTTAATATAAAACTATGATCAGTATGTATTACAACATTTTGAGTTTAAAATGTTTATAAATGCTAAAACTCATTAAGTTTAAGTTATATTTAGAAAATAATATATAAAACCGAGCTAGTACTTTTAGGAAATGTCTAGATTTAAATTTTAAGTAAAATTTTCAAAAAAAAGTAGCAATTCCAGAATTTGGCAAAAAATTCAAAATTAAAAAAAAATCATTTACAAAATTCCGACTTATACTCGAGATTTTAACTTTAGAGAAAATACCTGAACAATCCTGTTGAAAGTCAAAATATTATGATGAAAATGAAAAATTTTTTTACATTCATTTTGATGCTCTTATTTTTAATTTTGACTACTTTCTTAAAAGTGTAAGTTCAACC
This sequence comes from Dastarcus helophoroides, assembly GCA_028583605.1. NCBI lineage: Eukaryota > Metazoa > Arthropoda > Insecta > Coleoptera > Bothrideridae > Dastarcus > Dastarcus helophoroides. The sequence goes on along the minus strand of CM053332.1, from coordinate 1,743,336 downwards.
TGAACGTTGTAAGTTAAACTTTGACGTCTTTTTAGTTTCGTGTTTTAATTCGATATTTTGTGGAAAACATTCAAATTTAGGTGCAACAATTTTACAGTTCTAGAAAGAAATCTAAATTTTAATTCAAAGATCAAAGTTCGAAAAAACAACTAAATTCATAAATAAAAATTTCTCAAGATTCCACTTTTCCTAGTAAATCTAAGTAAGAGGCATATTAAACATTCGAATTTGAGATTTAGGTGCAAACATAAAAAAGACATAATGTTTAAAAACACTACATTTCGTGTTTCAAATCGAAATAGAAAAAAAACTCAAAGATTGCAAAACTTTTATATGAAATTTTAAGACAAATGAAAAAATTAAAAAAAAAGATCAAATATATTAACAAAAACTGTATCAAAATTTTGAATTTCTTTTAAACATTTTGAATTTTTCAGGAAATTTGAAGAAGACATTTCCAGCTTTTTTTCGAAATTGTTTTATACTCTGAAGATAAAAAGTTTAAATATGAGATTCTATATTTTAAGGTAAAATCAGCATAAATTTGAAGAGAAAAATATCAAAATTTTTTTGAAATAATCCAAATTTTAATTGAAAAACGTTTGTCAAAATTTAAACTTTAATAACCAATGAGATTTCCATTTTTTAAGAAAGTTTGATTTTTTAAGCAAATTCTAAGAATTCCAAATTTCATCGAAAATCCGAGTTGGCACTTTTAATTCATAAAAATTGTTAATAAACTCTTAGGTTTTTTTACAAAAACTTTTTCCTCGAAATGTGACGATTAAAAATTTAAATATTTCCAAACTGGGTCGCAGAAATGTTAAATTAAATTAATAAACATGGCGATTGAGGTCAAAAATTCGATATGCAAGTTGAAAAATATTGAGTTTATATTCAAAATTTTCTAATTAAAGTCAAATTACGTAAATAATAAGGACCAAAATTTACCGATTAAAGTTGAAATTTTTTAATTAAGCGGAAAAATTTAAAAAATTTTTTTGAAGTTTTGACCTCAGAAGATCGAATCAAAAATTTCAACTTCAAATAATTTTGGGTTTTAACTCAGAATTTTATGAAAACTCGACTGTTTAAAATAAAAGTCGAAATGAAGTCGATATTTTGCTTCTAAAATTGAATATATTTGATTTTAAAAATTTGAAGTTACTTGGGCTGTGGGTAAAATGCAAATTTATAAAAAAAATCGTTTTAACCCAAAACTTCAAAAAATATTAAGGTTTCTTAGAAATTTTGTATCAAAATGAAAACATTATTTATTTTAAAAAAATCAAAATTCCAACTTTAAACGTAAGTTTATAGTAAAAAAATATGAATTTCAAGTTTTTCCTGAAATGGTCCAACTTTTCATTAACTGAAATTAATTTTTATTGCTTTTAAGCTTCTCTGGACATTCTAACTTTTTTCTCAAAATAAAGTGGTTAGGTTTAAAATTTTAAGGTTACAGTTGAAATTAGAAGAAAAAAGTCACAACTTCCAAAAAAGTTACATTCATTAAAGAAAAACGTTTTACAAAAAAATTAATTTGAAATTTTATTTATTTCAACGAATTTTTTACTTCAACCTTAAAATTCGAGAAAAATGTCGAAATTTTAAAATTTTTTCTAGAGTTTCTTCTGAAAATTGTGGATTTAAACTTGAACCGTGATATTGTTGCTTAATTTTTGATGTAAAACTTGAAATCCAGACTATTTTTTTAGAGATTGAAACTATTAATCTCAAAATGTTACCTTAATATCAAAGTTCGAATGTTTTCTCGAAATTCTGAATTTAAACTTAAAATATAGACCATTTTCTTGAAATTTCGTGTTAGAACTAAATTCTTTTAAATAACTTTTATTTTTTTTCAAAATTTCGATGTTTTCTCAAAATTTTGTGTTTAAATTTTAGAATTGAAAATTCAGGAATAGTTTTCTTATAAGAGTTTATCTTTTTAACATTTTGCGTGAAATTGTTAATTGAAAGTGGAAAATTATACTTTTTATAATTTCACATATTTCACAGATTTTCTTTTTGAATTTTTGTTGATAATTTTGTGTTATAAATTTAAGGTTTGAAAATTAATTTTTTTTTAAATAAATATTTTACGAATAATTTCTAGAATTTTTAACTTTTGCCTTAAACTTTTCACGCTAAGGTTAAATATTTTAATGTTTTTTTCGATTTTAAAATTGAAAATAGGATATTTTTACAGAATACTCGACGTCAGTTTGAAAACACCACATGTGGCTCGGGAACTACGGACCAGGCACTAATGTTTTATAACAATTAAAATAATAGGAATAAAACTGAAAATGTAAACCCAAAATTTTGAGAAAAAGGAGAAAGTGACGAAAATATGCCAAATTTATTTTACAAAAATTCTACATATTTTTAATTTAAATGGTAGTGATAAACGTCTGAATATTTAAAATAAAACGTCAATATTTTAAGAAAAATTTAACATTTTAAATTTAAAGCCAACATTTATGGGACAAAAAAAGATAAGTTCAAATTCGAAATTTTAATAAAAAAAGTCAAAGTTTCAAAAAAACTCCTGAACAACACGATAATAATAGTCAAGCAATATATTGGGTTGAAATTCGAGGAGAAAGGGTTTATTAACTGTGGACTTTTGAATTTGCACTGAACCGATATAACCGATATTTTTTTTTTCGGTTCCGTTCCGATTTTCGTTCCGACACAAAAAACCGTTTTTTTTTCGGTTTCTGAATTTTCTATTCAGTTTCAGTTCGAAGCCCTGATAATGTGTATACATTAATTTTATATTTATTTGAGAGTACTAAAGTATATGCAATTTAAAAGGGTTGCTGGTTGGCTTAAGAAATTTCCATAGATTTTTACTTGGATAATCTAAGAATGAGTGTTTTACCTAGATTAAAAATTCCCATAAAAGTATTTCTGCTGTACAAACCTAACAATAAGATAGGTCTTAATAGCAACAGATCTATCACAAAATTAGAAAAAACCTAAAGAGGAAAAATATTAAAAAGTAAATAATTTCCTGCAAAGCGAAATTTAAATATCTATTGTTGGAAGAAAGTCTCCGCACGTTGGGAAATCTGGGGGTACTGGAAGTAAATCTTTCCTTTCACCAACTTGAAAAATCAGGTCCATTCCAACATCCGCGTGATATAGAAAATGACAATGAAAAAACCAATATCCTGGGTTATCTGTTTTAAATCTCACGATGACGTAACCATTGGTCGGCACTGGCACGGTATCTTTTCTAGAGGGTGCCATGAGGTCCCTTTGTAGGATACCTCGCTTTTCAAGATCCATTACTAGTTCTGTATTCATTATTCGATCGGGGGATGTGCCAATACCGATCACACTAAAGGTGTAGCCATGAATGTGGAAAGGATGACTTAGTTCGCTTATTGGGGCTGAAAATGAGATCATTAAATCGGATAGATTAATTCCTGTTCATACCTTCATCAATCAGGATTATTTCAATGACTTTGTTTAGGGGTAGATCTATTTTGTGGATGCAAGAACAAATAGGGTTACAATCGGCTGGTTTGCTTGTGCCATTGCAAAAGTTTTCTGGGTCAATTTTGTCGTATTGTGAAATAATAAGAAAGGGGGGACCTTCATAAGTTATTCCATCTATTTGATTGACGATTTCACTTCCTCCAGAAACTAAAATATTTTCAATAACGGTATTTATTGAATATATGCCCATAGTTATAAATTGTTTAGAATGCGAAAGGTTTAGGTGAAAACTAATGGTTTTCAACTTACGTGTTTATAGTTTTAGATTAAAATGAAACTTTTCCCAGGAAAGTTTACTGTTTCAGTAATATAAATATGTATGCTACAGTGCTAAAGCCAAACGATTATACATTATCGATGGTCACTGTCCATAATAACTGAAGACCGGTTTTTAGATAAAATCCTATGATCCTACCTTTTTAACATGTTTGGTGTTTTTCATGCGTTATTGCCTTTTTTGGACCTACTTTCAAAAAGCTTAGTGCCTGTTTATCCTTTTGTATATGCTTTTTCTAGTACATTTACACCTCTGAAGAGTTTAAACAGAAATATTTACGGAAAAATATAAAGCAATAAATAGAAATATAATTTATTCTAATAACATTAAGAAGCGTTAGGCATACATTTTTAGATAAAGTAATTTAATAATAATTACTCTTACGACCCACCTTGTCCCCTTTAAGTTTGGCCTGCTATTGTTACGCAGGACAGTTGAAATATGTTGCTCAGTTATCTTAATTTAATTTCTGAAAAAAAAACAGACATTTTTTGTGAAATTTATCTTTGAACTGCACTGGGTAAAGTGCATTTGCATGCGAAAAATGCCTCTAGAGTGCCTCTAGTGTCGACTTTGTACTTAAAAATTTAGAATTTGCTTACTCTGTCTAAATTCTGGAAAATTTCTCCTAACGTCCAACTCTGTTTTCTAACCAGTTACAACTTCACTTCGTACGATTTTCCTTTTGGACAACTTTAAAATTTCCATGCTGGATTATTGTTGACTTTTATCCGAATTTCCAATGTCAAAAATAATTTGATTTTTTAGAATGTTGAAATAAATTTTTTACAATAAAGTTACGTATTTATCTTTGTTTATCTTGAGTTTAAACTTTAATCACAAAATTTAGACCTTATTTGGAAATTTGAAATTTGATTTAGATTTTCTGTTAAATTTGAAGTATTTTTATATTTATTTTTAGTTTTTTGTTTCAAAATGCAGATTTTAAAATTTTGATTTTGCCCCAAACCCACAAATAAATAAAAAGTAACAGCTTTACAATAAACCAAGCAATTTGATACGTTTTTTTCGAATACACAATTTTTATCAAAGCTTTAGTCAAAAATAACTTAGGGGGTACTTATTTCTTTCCCCGTCCAAGGAGCAGAAAACTAAAAAAAATATTGACAAGTGGTGCATATATTAGTAAGGAATTTGTGTAAAATATGACTTTTATACCATTTTTGCTTTTCAAATTACAACCGCGATTCCATAATTTTTTTTTGCTGGAAAATTTAAGGACTGCATTTCTTAAGGGATGAACATTTTACTAAGGTCATTTCTGCCTATAGGTACTATTTTAATTTGCAAATTCATCGGTATCATTTGTGCTACTTCTTTTAAAAACACTCTGTATAAACATATTTATGTTGTCTCGAAATAGAGTTGTCTCCAAACTTTGTCTTTTCCCTAAAAAGTTTTTAATTCTTTACAAAAATTTTCAATCATTCCTTAAAATTTCATCTTTTTTCGGAACATCGACTTTTCATTTAAAATACAGTGTCAGAAAAAATGGGCCAACGCGAAACTGAAGATACTAGACACCAAAATATTACGATAACGAAGGCTTCCACGGCCAGAGTCAGTACAGGATATACTTCTTTGGGGATTGGACCGTGTCAAAGAACTACTAAAAGTGTTCGACGTTTCGCCCACCATCTTCAGGAGAGTTTTGTCTCTGGTATGGTGAACATATTGAGTTACCATGCTCTTCTATCTAAACTTTCTTACCTTCTGTACCAATTTTTAATCCAGAAGAGTTTCGCCTCTGGTGTGGTGGCCATACTGAGTTACCGTGCTCTAATGTTTTGAAATTGGCCTTTTTCATTTTAGTATATTTCCTTATATTTTATTTTTCATTTCTTGTTTCTTTATTCCTGAAAAAGCCCCCTACGATGGTGGGCGAAACGTCGAACACTTTTAGTAGTTCTTTGACACGGTCCAATCCAGGAAGAAGTATATCCTGTACCAAAATATTACGATTGAGCTCAACATGCCTTAAACCAATGTCACTGGTTTAAGAGATACATGGCGTTCAAGGTTTAAATTTTATTCTGAAATCTCTTAAAATTAAAAATGTTGTGATGCTATAATATGTAGAACCACAGTATCAGCTTACGCATACAGTAGCCACAAGAGACATCGGTATCTTTGATCTTGAAATATCTAAAATCGTTAACCTTTAATGAAGCAGCCATGTTGGTAATTGTACGCGCCCACGAAAATTTAACTTTATTTACTAAACAAAACCACCGACTTTATTAATTTACATAGTTTCTACCGTTTCAATTCCAACTTACTGCTCATAGTGGAGTGTTTAAGGGTTTTGACCTAGGATTTCAGTTACAGTGATTGAAATTAAACAAAAATATATGGAACGGTTAGTTAATAGTATTTGTAAAAATGTTTACTTAATAAAAATTGCGATCTTTATTAATAATAATAATAATAATAATAATAATAATAATAATAATAATAATAATAATAATAATAATAATAATAAGCTCCTTAAACACTAACCCTACGTCCGGCATTTAACATTTAAGCCACGTGAGGAGCGGAAACGTCAGATAACTCTAAGAGGTCTAACATGGCAATGGCAAACCCATTCAGTATGGAGTACCCAAATTTAAGAAGCCTCGGAAAAAAGCCGCTGCCTGGGGAGCGTCAGGGCACGTCTAGAGCTGGTGCTGGACGTGAAAGCATGCAAGCCACCAGTGGTAGAAGACTGAACATGCGGGTCTCTACCGGGACAGCCGAAGCAAATACAGCCGGACATGCAGAAGTACAAGATGAGTATGCACCTGTTGAAAGTGTTTTGCATGATCAACAACAGAAATAAATAAGGATGTGATTCGCTGTTATATGAAAAGCACGAAAGGGGAAACAGACCTAACCCTCTACAGACCAGAACTTTACCGACTTTTTGTGGAGATATATTTAAACATGGCACCTAAATTAAATGAGCAAAATGTTGTAGATGGAAAAGGGGCCATCATAACGAGAAAGCTATTATCACCTACGGAAATTTCTAATATAAGAGAAAAAGTGAAACAACAAATGAATAGAGCACCTAAAAATGAAATAAACAACACTGAAGAAGAAGCAGATGAAAGTATTAGCAATGAGATGAAGGAGGATGATCTAAATGGAGGTATAGAAGAATCACAGGAATTCTGAGTCGACAACAGCTTGGACAACAAATTGGATGAACACTTCAACACAGCCTTAAGAGAATTTGAAGGTTACTGATTCATCTATGTGGCACAAAATCCCTAAAGTGATATTGACACATCATCTACGGAAGGTTATGAAGATAATGTGATGAGCAGCCGTCGTGATTGTATTCTGGTCACGTCGATCAAATGTGATGAGCGACCATAACCAGTGATTGTATGTATAGTTTTTTAAAATTGTCGAATTTTGCTCATCTTTAAAAATTTTCGAAGAACAATTTACCTTTGATTTTCGGACCCAATTTGTCTGCGTTGTGTTTAAATTATTTTATTCCAATAAGTTGCAACCCCAGTTCGTACAGTCGACAGGGAAGTGTTATCAAATTCAAACAACAATTGACCTCAACGTTTTATTACAATAGGTCAACAAATAAATCAACAAAATTTTAAGTTTGTGATTTTCAAGTGTTCCTTAACATAATACAAGAAAATAAAGTGAACCTGTTTGTTTCAACTTGTTTAAATTTGCTGGACACAGATCTGAGAGAAATATTTCTTTAGAAAATTAAGAGAATTCATTAAGCACAAATAATCTGACATTCTTAGTTTAACTCTTTCGCTCGTATATGGTGCGTCGGTTATGAATTTCCTAAAGTTTATTTTAACCCTAATAATCGCAATATTTTTCCCAGCTAAGCCATTTAGTTTGTACTCAAAGGTTTTCAAACCAAATGCAGCTAACTTTGTACCTGATTATCGGTGGGTGTTTGCTGGTAAGTTTGTACACAGAGGTTCTCAAAAACTATTTTCAGCTATCTGTTTTTTTCCCCAATTCTTGTGAGTTTTGTCGCTTTTTAATTCAAGCATACTTCACATAGCATACAGTTTTCTATTAAAGCTTTGAGCTAACAATATTCAAGGGATAATGCTACGAGAAAATGGAGCTCAAGCTTGGAAATGAAGTTGTGATTTATCGTAATAAATCAAATTTATAAATGTTGATTCAATCTTACAGATCTCTCGCTCTCTTACTCTTTCTCTCTTTCCTTTGTTAACTTGTTCCTTTGTTTTTTGTTTGTTTTTCTCATACCAAACTCAATCACTCGAACTTAAACCAGTGTCATAAAATATACTAGAAATATTGTTCAGATTTCGTAGAAACTTTCTGAGCGGAATTTCCCTTCCAACACTACAATCTACTTTTACGTCTACTAGTCTAAATAAAGGGGCGTTTTCTGGCTTAGAAAGTAGCTAAGCTTGACTAAGTACAAAAAAAAACCATTTAAATTAAAATTAGAAACTGGAAAAAAGTTCTCATTTCTTTCATCAAACATCTCCCTAACGAGAGCTGATGCTGATACTGCTCGTTCACCTACGTTAGTACTCCCCATTTGTCAACAGATTTATAAGGCTCTTTTTGGGCCAGGTTGTCTTGTCCTATAGTTTTTGGGATTCAAGCAACCTACGAAGGAGAATCTGCGAATGAGGTAGCACTAGGTGAATACACCAAAACAAGAACTAGGTAAGAGCTCATTGTGGCTTATGTTTCTAGGATGTTAAGGTGTACAATGCCCACTGTTTCTAGAACTTGCAGAACATCATCAGTAAAACCAAAATATATGTGTCTGCTGCCAGTTGCCGGACCTTTGTGGTGATGGGTATAAATTATTTTGGAACCCCTGGAAACTCAGCTTCCAACAGCAGAACACTAACATCGACCTTAAGGAAATGAAAATGTTTGTATAAAGCGAATGCGCTTTATTTCCATTTTGTTTTCTTGTCTTTGTATTTTTGTTTTGTTTTATTTTTGTTTCCTTTTTTGAAACTGCGACTGGTAGTTGCATCAGTCAGCGTTAGGGTTCTTGGCCCTATCATTATTTTCTAACAACGACTTTCTCATTCATTCTGTTGCTGAGAAATTCTAAATTTCTTTCCCTTTTTATTGTACGCCCCCCAACCTCATATTACTGAAAGTTAGGAACAAGTATTTTCTCAAATTTTAGGAGAAGTTAATTAAATCATATAAGAGCGAAAAACCATCAAATAAAATCATTAGACAATTTAAATTTACTTGGCTATTTTTTTTTCGTAGCAAACATGACACAAATGGCGCAAGAACTTTACGTTGAACAGAAATTGTTTTTTTCTTGTGTTCATTCACGTTAATTAGCACAAACAGAAGTAATTTTTTAAACTCTTGTATTTCGTACCTCGTTTGCATAACTAGTTTTAAAGAAGTTCAGTATTTGACTACCCTGTAAATTTCTTTACGGTGTTTTATCTTTTTATTCTCCTACCCTTAACTTCTGGGGACCAAAAGACATCCTCTGCATCTCGCTAAAGGGCATGAGGATGCGGAATTTCTACTAATTTAAATATTTCTAATCCAAATTAACCCTTAAATAAATTTTGAAAAGGATTGTTAAAGTGAAAATCAAACTGCAAACCCATTTTGAATGATGCCGTCCCTTTATCTTGCAAGTTTTGCTTCGATAATTGAGTTTTAAATAACTTACAATTGTACGTGTTTATAAGGGCGTTTTTTGAACGTCAAGTTCCTCCAGTATACCACCACATGGTCTTGCCGAGAGATTTGCTACGGTCTCCGTTATTGACACTTACCCTTATTTATTACTCTACTTTTCGGCGGTTCTTCAAAACTAACATGTTATTTTACTCAGTTTTATGTGTGCTTAAATCATTTTTTTGAAACAAACCAGGTCTAACAAATAACCCTTATCTAATTTGTGAACTGCTAAGAAATCTGTTTCTCACGCAAACGTTATGTTACAACGAATTTTTATAATACAGTATTTGTAGATTTAATATTTTCATAAAAAATTGAATAAAATTCAATTAAATAAACAATCGAGGAAATAGAACAGTTTAGTAGAACTCGACTCACCACAATAATTAACAAAAATCTTATAGAAAGATACCTAGAACATTGTAATCAGCTGGAACATGTACACTTTACGTTATATTGTGCAATTATAGCTACACTAAGAACAATTGGCAATAAAACAAGACCACTAAACCCTACAAATAACAGAAAAGGAATAAGAATATCACCCTGGAGAAAACGCCTACAAAACAAAATTAAAGCACTTAGAGCAAAAATTGGACAACTCACGCAATACAAAAGGGGGGTTCGGACGCGTAAACCAATAGAGAAAATACAGAAAATAATCCCTCCTTTGACAATTAATCAATTAAACAATAACAAATTGGTAGAAATCATAGACGATCATGTACAAAAACTAGCCGTATATTCAAAAAGGTTGCGTAGATATAACAAATGCACTCTACGAAAAGAACAGAACAAACAATATAGTCAGAACAGAAAACAATTTTATAGAAACCTGCGCAACCAAAATATGAATAATTATGAAGAAGGAATACCAGAAATAAATGATATTACAAAGTATTGGTCAGATATATGGGAAAAACCAAAAGCGCACGATCAAAGCGCTACCTGGCTTATTGAAGAAAAAGAATGGTCTAATAATATTACCAACATGAAAGAAATACATATCACCACCGAAGATGTAACAAATGCCATAGGCAAAACAAACAGTTGGAAGGCACCAGGCGTGGATGGCATCCAAAACTTTTGGCTTAAAAAGTTACCAGCCATTCATAAAATCTTAGCTAAATGCCCAAACAAAATGTTAACTAATAGGGAAGCCATTTCTCGATTTTTAACTAATGGAAAAACGTTTCTTTTTCCTAAAGGTAAAAACATTTCAAATCCTGCAAAATATAGGCCTATAACGTGCGTCCCTACTACGTACAAGTTAATGACAGCTAACGGAAGAACAAAAAGGCTGCTACAGACAATCCAAAGGTTGCAAAGATCAAATAAGCATTGATGAAATTATTACAAGACAAGCAGTTATTAAAAAGAGAAACCTGAGCATGTGCTTTTTGGATTATAAAAAAGCGTTTGACTCAGTACCTCACACCTACCCTGATAGAAATGTTAAAAATGTACAAAATAGCCCCCCAAGTAGTAAACATGTTACAACACTTAATGAGCCACTGGAAAACGACGCTATTTATATCAAATGGGACTGAAATATTAACATCTCGGAAAAATAAACAACAAACGAGGAATTTTCCAAGGAGACTCGTTAAGCGCGCTCTGGTTTTGTATATGTTTAAACCCCTGAATGCTAAAAACAACTGGGTATGGATTCACATTGGATAAGAATAATCAAAGGTACACCTACAACCATTTACTTTACATGGACGATGTAAAACTGTACGCAAATTCAAAAGCACAAATGGATAAACTTCTAGATTTAACAGTAACCTTTAGGTAAATTTATAGCAATGGAACTAAGTGCTGACAAATGCAAAATGGTACACTTACAAAAAGGAATGTTAACAAATGAGGAAGGTTACAAAATAAGCAACAAACAAGTCACTGATAGCCTGACAAAAGAAGACGCCTATAAATTTCTTGGATTGAGTCAGCTGAGAGGGATAAATCACACTAAAATTAAACAAAAGCTAAGAAAAGAATTTCAGACAAGGCTTGACTTAATTTTAAAGTCATACTTAAGCAAAACCTGTAAAATAAAGGGAATTAATGAATTTGCAATCCCAGTCATGACATATTCATATGGACTTATCAACTGGACACAAACAGACGTACAAGAAGCGGAAAGGAAAATACGGACAACGTTAACAAAACATCGAATGCTCCATCCAAATTCAGCTATTGAACGAGTAACTCTTCCAACAATAGAACGAGGACTGGGAATAACAAGTTTAAGTCAACTCTGTGAAACTCAAATAAACAACTTGAGACAATATTTCCACAAAAAAGCAATTACCGACAAAATGTTTAAAACAACATGCAAACATGACGAGCAAATAACTCCACTTAACCTAGGTAACGAAGACAGAGAATCAGCGAGAGAACATAAATTCATCGAATCACAAGTTAGGAATTGGACACAGAAGACACTGCATGCATCTCACCCAAACTATCTCACTCTAGATATAGCTGACAAGGAAGCATCCAACACATGGCTTAAATGCGGATCCCTATATGGTGAAACTATAGGTTTTATAATGGCGATTCAAGACAGAGTGATAAACACAAAAAATTATTGAAAATATATCTTCAAAGAACCAAATGTAAACGATAAATGCAGAAGATGTGCAGGAAATAAGAAAACTATCGAACATGTAATAGGAAGCTGCACTACCCTTGCCCAAGTGGAATCCACCCAGAGACATAACAACGCTGCCAAAATTATACATCATAATCTAGCGAAACAATTCAATCTTTTAAACACCGAAGTACCATATTATAAATATTTTCCCGCCAATGTCCTGGAGAACAACAACTATAAAATATACTGGGATAGGGAAATAAGAACAGATGTAAAAGTACAAGCCAACAGACCAGACATAGTTATCCATAATAAAAGAACTAACGAAATAGACATAGTTGATGTTGCGGTACTACTAAACAACAATCTCCAAACAACTTATGCTACAAAAATCAACAAATACATTGAGTCGTCGAATGAAATAAAGCAAATGTGGAAAGCAAAAGAGGTGACTATCAGACCTATAACAATCTCTGCCACAGGGATAATACCCAAATCACTAACTGATGAAATAGAAAAACTCAATCTAAAATACCTCCTACCGCTAATTCAAAAATCTGTTATTTTGGACACATGCCACATCATCAGAAGATTCCTTAATCTCAAAGAAGATTTGTAAACTTTACGCATAGTAGAACTTGACCAAGTCTGTTCGACGTGCAAAGACCGCAACATTAAGCCGTTTAAAACCGAGAACAATAAAATAATAATAATAATAATAATAATAATAATAATAATAATAATAATAATAATAATAATAATAATAATAATAATAATAATAATAATAATAATAATAATAATAAATATATACTGACAACGAGATAATCAGTACGGATGAGATCTGCATACGAAGAGGCATATTCCAAGGAGATTCCTTAAGTCCGTTGTGGTTTTGCCTGGCACTCAACCCGCTGTCCACAATGCTAAACAGTACGAAATATGGATACAAGTTAAAAGGAGGCAGGCAAGTTAGCAATACAATATCACACCTCCTCTACGTGGATGACATTAAACTCTACGCAGGAAATGAGAAAGAAAAACGCAGCCTTATTAATATCACTCATGAATTCTCCACAGACATCCATATGGATTTTGGCCTCGACAAGTGCAAAATATTAAATATTGAAAAAGGTCATTTAATAAACGGCGATGCTGTACTCTCCAATAGGGAAATTATAAAGGCGATGGAACATGGTGAAACGTACAAATATCTGGGATTTCAGCAAGCGCGCTTATTAGAACAGAAACAGGCAAAGAAAAGGATCAGAAAGCAATTTTTTCAGCGAGTTCAGCTGCTACTTAAAACTCAACTAAACTCAGTAAACCTGATCACAGGAATTAACACATACGCCATCCCAGTTCTTACGTATTCTCTTGGAATTATCAAGTGGACGAAAACTGATTTGGAAAACATCGAAAGGCAAACGCGCAGTTTAATGACTAAATTTAAAGACCATCACCCAAAGTCATCCACGATCAGAATTACTCTCCCTAGAAAGCAAGGAGGTCGAGCCCTTATCGATATGCTTAACCTTCACAACAGCCAGATCAATAAATTAAGAGAATTCTTCTGCAATAAATCCTTAACAAGTAACCTTCATGCCACAATTAAATTAGCTGACAAAAACTGAATCTTGTTGACGAAAGAGGTGATTTGACAGTAATGTCCGATAGTGAAAAACTGCAACAATGGGCAAGTAAAGAACTCCATGGGCGACACTATTACGACGTAAACCAGCCACACATAAATAAGGAAGCGTCAAACAGATGGCTCAGTGATGGCAAACTACTACCTGAAACTAAGGGATTCATGATTGCCATACAGGACCAGGTCATAAGCATCAATAATTACAAGAAATTTATTATTAAAGAAAAAGATACCAACTCAGACTTATGCAGAAAATGCCAGCAAAAATCTGAAACAGTCCAGCACATTACATCTGGCTGCTCTCATCTGGCTAATACTGATTATTTACTTAGACATAATCAAGTGTGTAATATCATCCACCAAAAATTGGCCATTAAATACGGATTCCTCAACACGTACACGCCATACTATAAATACGAGCCACAAGAGGTACTTGAAAACGAATCTTTTAAACTTTATTACGACCGAACAATTATCACCGACAGAAGAGTAATGAACAATCGACCGGACATCGTAGTAATGAATATAAAAAGAAGAAAAATATACAACTGGTCGATGTAACTATTCCAAACAACAACAATTTAATGGAAAAATACCGGGAAAAAAAAAGACAAGTACGCAGAATTAGCATTAGAAATGGGACAAATCTGGCACTTTAACAGAGTAGAAATAATACCAGTAGTGGTGTCGTCAACTGGAATTATTCCTAAAAACCTTCATAAGGGCATAGATACTCTAGGACTACATAAGAACACATACGTTGATATCCAAAAGGCTGTTATATTGAATACCTGTCGCATTGTAAGAAAGTTTTTAAGCACAAACTAAGATACAGACCTACCCCTGCAGTATTTAAGTATCCTTGGGATGGTTAAATGAATACCAGCAAAAGGCTGAGAAACAAGACATAATAATAATACTAAGATACAGACCTACCCCTGTAGTATTTAAGTATACTTGGGATGGTTAAACGAATACCAGCAAAAGGCTGAGAAACAAGACATAATAATAATAATAATAATAATAATAATAATAATAATAATCCGGGTGTTTCAAAATAAGATGCTCATACTTAAGGAGCATAATCTTCGAGCAATTTTAAAAGAAAAGTTTATATCAACATAGGTCCTGAGCCACTTTATTTTTAAGTAACAGGGTCTTGAAAGTTAAGAAAAAATATGGTTTTTCCCTAAATATTATGAAACCACTCGCAATATTTTTTCAAATTTTGGTACCTGCCAACTAGGATTAAAGACGTACTTTTTGCTGAAAAAATATTTGCTTTTCTTTCACCAGTGGCATTCACGCTAATTTGTCTTTGAGTATTCTTAACAAAAAAACTGGTACGTCACTGCTTTTTTACAAATTAAGTACCAATTTCATAAACAATCTTTATTTCTTAGTAAAAATGCTTCCCTGAATTTCTTTCGTCTGACGAACGGTTTTCGGTTAAAACAATTATTTAACTTTAAAAACTATGTTTACTTATTTCGTAGTATAGGTTTATTAATTATTAAAAATAGTTATATCCCAAAAACTTATAAATCTAACTTATATAGTTGTCTTGAAATAAGGCTAAAGCACTGAACTAAACACTATGGCTTGTGATTAAGTCCAAAGCAGGTTTCAGTCCTTTACCACATCGGCAATTAAATAAATAATTAGGCGATACGTATTTATTTCATTGCCGGTGACGTAAAGGGGTGAAACCTTCTATGGACTTAAAATAAGGCAATAAATTTATAGAAAAGAATATAAAACGCCCATCGAAATGCAAAGACATGCATTTTATTTTTTTACTTAGAAACCGTTGATCTAGTAAAAAAAGTTAAGGAAGACCTTTTACTATAAATAAACAGTCTTACTGAAAGCTATATTTATTTTGAATTAAAGAAAACAGTGGCGCAATTTTTTTTCAATTAAAAGTATTCAAAGATATGTTAATCGAAAGCCGTTCCTCACATAAAAAAAAGTTGAGAGGGCATTTTTATCAACAAGTGAAGGATGTTTATGCAATTGATGCAGTGGCGTAACATTTTAATTTAGCTATTTTATACAGATAAAAGGGTTTAAGAATTTGGGTAAGATAGCCCAAACTGCTCCACTTCCTAAATTGTAGCCCTTGGTGACAGTAAACTTGGGGAGAAAGCGAAGGGCATGTGGAGCTGCGATATAGGGTTTGGTAGCCCAAAGTAAACCGCCTTCTAAATGGAACCATTCAGTTTTTTCTATTTTCTCTAATTTTTAGAAACATTTAAGGGGTTTAATTTAAGCTAACCTACTCCACTAGGTGTACCGTACCCAACCTTTTTACCAAGAAATAAAGGTTGTTTATAAAATTGATACTTAATTTGAAAAAAATCAGTCACGCACCAGTTTTTCCTTTATGAATACTCGATGACATACTTGCACGGACGCCACTGATGGAAGAATAGCAAAATAATTTCCAGCAAAAAGTGCGTCTTTGTGCCTAAATAATATGGACCAAAATTAAAAAAAAAATATGTTGAGTGGTTTTATAGTATTTAAGGAAAAACCAATTTTTGTTCTTTATTTTCAAGACCCTGTAACATAAAAGTAAAGCAGTTTTGCACCTATGTTGATAAAAACTTTTTTTCTTAAAATCGCTCGACATTATGCTCCTTAAGTAAGAGCGCCTTATTTTAAAACTCTCGGATTATTATTATTATTACTATTGTTAATAAAGATCACAATATTTTAATAAGTAAACTTTTTTACAAATACTCTTGGCTAACCATTCCATATATTTTTATTTAATTTCACTCACTGTTACTGAAATTTGAGGTTTTTAGATTTTTAATGCTCCACTACCTACAAATAGTCCAAAAAATACTTGTTTTTATGAATTTTTTAAAAGAATGTGTATTTTGTTATTACTGATAAGCATGAGGAATACAAAAACAAGAACTAAACATAGATTGTGATTGGCGACAAAATAATTTCTACAGAAAACAACTTGCTTATTTTTTTATATGAAACTGGCAAGTACAAGTATATACAAGTATAATTTAACAGTTCATTTGATATGCAGCATGGTTGTACCAAAATTATGGGTAATATATTACCGTTTGCCATCTCTTGAAAATTATAAAAAAGTTATATTATTAGAGTATAACTACTGTTAGAGTTACATTTACAAATAGAACACGTAAATCCCTCTCTTCTCTTTTATTTGGTTTCATCATGTGCGCAATTATAACAAAACTGACACTTAAATAAAACTGATCCGTCATTACCAGATGACCGAAAAATAAATCGCGAACAATCTTCGTAAAAGCCGCACAATTGGAATGAAAAGCCCTAACCATACCAAATATTTTGGACATATGTACATAAATCTACATAAATTGTCTACTATTTTTACCACAAGTAGATGAATGTATGAACATAAAACAAAAAAATCATATTCTAGTTAGTAGGTGTAGATTATTTTTTGATATTGTAAATAAATCTGGTAAACAATTTAAAATATCCTTCCTTAAGAGTAAGATTAGTACAATTCTTACCTTCTGCATAAAATGCACATTTCGTAGTTAATCAAATTGCACTGAGAGTATCTTTTCTAATTTAATTTTACAAGATCTACTACAAAGAAGAAAAAAATCGCTCATTTTATGGTCACAATTCGTCTAATTGTGAAAGGGTAAAAAATTACTCAAGTGTAGATTTTCGCTCACGCTTGGAAACACTGAATTAACATTCAGTTATCCAATGATCATAGATAATATTTCTAGAATTACAGAACACTGCGACACCGTGTTGGGGATTGTACAGGGTGAGCGAAACTCGATGTCTCGGCTCTATTATAAGAAAAGGAAAAACAATATAGAAATCTAAAAAAAAGTTCTTTATTTGGATTAAATAAGGTCTATTTTAAATTAAATTTGCATATTTTTCCAGATTTGAAAACCAAAATAATGACGTCATTGAACATTTTTTTCCATTAACATACCTGTCTTTCTGCATATCTCAAAAGGGCTAATTTTGTAAACAAATTTTGTCAAGAAAAAAATTTGGTATCTTTTTCTATTAAAAAGTTATAAGCAATTTATTGTAAAAAAAAATATTGTCAAAAATTCGTAATTATTACGATTTAACAAATAGTCTTTGGAAATGCAGTAAATCAAAAATCAAAGTCGCATCTGTTAATAATTGAATTAATAGTTGACAAACATTTTTTGTTAGTATATGACTGAAAAATGTTCACGTAAATGATATACAGAGTGAGTCAGAAAGAATGTGCCAACGCTAAACTGGAGATACTAGACGCCAAAATATTACGATTAAGCTCAATATCCCTTTTACCAATGTTACTTACACCAAATTTTATTCTGCAATTTTTATTAATTGAGAAAGTTTTGATGCTATAAATTTAATATTTGGTAATTTTATGTTTTTCGGTGTGAGAATTACGAATTTTGAATTTATATTAACGTTGCTCCTTGGGGGCGCTAGTTTTATATAATTAATTTAGGTAAATTAAAACATCTTTTTTTATCTCTTGAGTTAGACTTAAAACAAGTAGACAATGTAAAAGAACTATTAATTCTACAAAGAAAAGATAGTCTTGTTTAAGTCGTCTAAAGTTAACGGTTTTTAAGATATTTGAATTTAAAAGTTTCAATGCACTTTTTGATTTTTGTAAGGCGTAGATATTACTGTATTAAAATATTAAATTTGTAGCACAAAAACTTTATCAATTATTGAGAAATTTCAAAATAAAATTTGAACTTTGAACGCCCTGTATTTCTTAAACTAGTCACATTAGTACAAGACATGTTGAGCTCAATCGTAATATTTTGGTATCTACTATCTCCAGTTTTGCGTTGGTCCATTCTTTCTGACTCGTCTTGTATTATATATTAGTTAATGGGGACTTTTAAAAGAACCCTAGAAGAGCAGGTGACTACTCTCTGAGATACCCCGAACATGTTCTTTCAAACCTAAAAATATTTAATAGATTTGTTTCCAAAGGCTGTGTGATTAAATCGTACCAATTGCGAATTTTTATTAATACATCGTTTGCTATGAATTTGCTTATAACTTTTTAATGAAAAAAGATACTCAATTTTTTTGCCTATAAAATTTGTTTAAAAAAATAGCTCTTTTTAAGTGTGCAAAAATATAGGTGTATTTCCAAAGAAAAAAAATCAATGAGGTCATAACTTTGGTCTCCAAATCTGAAAAAATATGCATATTTAAGCTTAAAATGGACCTTATTTTATCCAATGTAATAATCCCCTTTCAGATTTCTTACATGTTTTATTCTTTCCTTATAATAGTGCCGAGACTTCGAGTTTCGCTCACTCTGTACAAGCTCAAGAGAACAAAATTTCTGTATTTTGTTGTTACTGCATACCTAAGCTAATGCCCATACTTTATGTAGAATATCCTAACACTCATAAGTTCTATGTAGGCAACGTGCGCTCTTATTACAACATATCCTACATATACATACATTTTAGTCAAAAAAAAACACGTGAAAATTAATCTAACTAGATTTGGTTATTTATAATATGTAATTACAAATATTTTCTGCTTAAATCAGTTTTGTTGTAGCAATTGTAACATAAACGTATATAGTGTGCCCAGGAAGGGAACTCTTTAATTGGTTAATCTTTCCTGGTAAATAATTTCGTTTATAAACATAAATCTACATTACCTACGTTTAAATTTAACATATTAACTAAACGTTTTAAAAGAAGTAGATACCTTGCAATACAAGGAGAGTATCAAATGGACGATTTTTATGAAAATTTGTTTAAAAAGTTTTTGGCGAATAATAGATATTGCTGCATTTTAATAGCATGCTTTAGTACAAAACAAAGAATTATTAAAAAAAAATGCCGTTATTCAGAAGGCTAACTAAGCTACAAAGTATCTCAATGGTAACTAAATAACTTACTTAGTATGAAACCTTGAAAACTGAAAAGTAATGTGATATAAAATTATATTTTAGGGCAAAGAATAAAGGAAACTTTAAAATGAAGAAAAACTGTCTCTCTTATAAATTTAAAGCGGGAGGTTCTTAACTATTGTTTTTAACTAGTATTATTGATTAACTGTATGACGTACTCATCGGAGCTTGCTAAAGCTAGAAATCTGAAAAACACCAGACCTCGAACTTCGGTTAGATGGAAAAATTGAAGAGTTGCAAGGGCGAACATCTTCATATGCAAGAATGCTGAAAGGGGCCAAAAGTCCAATCCTAGTCTTGTAAACAAAAGTTAAAGAGTAGGAAACATAAGCTTCCTCAAAACCAAGAGAGAATGTAGTAGAACAAATAACAGTGATTTTTTTAAGGGCTTGAGCCAAATCTTCAAGGCTTGATAATAATTTACCTCGCCAAATATGAAACATGCAACATGTAATCTAAATCTGAAGATCAATTTTGCCTGTGGCATGTAGAAATGGATTCGTTTTCTTCAGACTTTTGCCTGTTTCCTCAAATCCTTGACTAAGCAACCCACGACAGCGGACTAAGCGCAAATCATCTATATTTCAAATTTTTGATATTGTGTTATACATTGTGATATTAGGTGACTATTAACTGCAGTTTCATTACATAAATCTGTTTTATCTGAGGATCTCTTTGGAGTTTTTTATGTGACACGTGACACCTTGACACATCATCGTAGAATAATAATTTGGTGTCGAACTATTTTCTGGAAATTTCGTTCCTGGTGTTTTCGTTATTACCTGAAAAAGTTTAAGAAAACGCGTCTTTTTAAATTGAGCTGAACTTGATACTACTATCAAGAAACGGCAATAATAATTTTACAATCTTTTGGGGCTAACTTTTGCAAAGTATAGTGATTGTGTTGTACTTACCAATATATCTATTGTAGGTGCCAGGTTCAAATATTTGCTGAGGTGTAAAATAAAGGAAACGGAACGGTAGAAAAATTTTGACATCTGCATTTGGTTTAAGAAGATCCTTGTCAACATCTCCTGCGCTTTTGAGTTGATTAATACAAATGGCATTTGGTCTGGGTGCACTACATTGTCCATCTAGTGGATTCAATAGCTAAGAATATTTAAAATAATTAACTTTGTTTTTAAGGCCTGCTAAGAGATACACGTGCCTCATTTGAGCTCTGTATGCACGTATATATTTCTCAGGGTGTAGTCAATATCTGTCTGTGTGGAGGCAAAACGTCTTTAGAAACATGAGACATTTGCAGTGCTGTTCTGTCATTTGCTCGTTCGTTTTCTTACTGCTACACTTAACAATACTATGGTTAAGAGCAGAAATTATTCAAAAGAGTTTTTAACAGAGTTTAGGCAAAATTAATGTTTGCTATATATGTAAGAGCGTACAGATCTCTAGTGATGTATGTGTGTCTGTAGCCAGCTTTAACTTAAAATCGATATTTTTTTGAAAATCAAAACCCTAGCAGAGCCAAATAAAAATTTTAACTTTCTTGTAATGAACATTATAATAATTATTTAATTTATTATTATACAGTAGAATAAGTTTAAAAAGAAATTCAGCAGTTACAAGTCAACATAACATTTTAAGTAAACTCTGTGATAGTTATTAAAACAGATAGCAATTTGTTATCATTGTAATTCCTGAATAATCAATTCCCGTGTCTCCCCGTAAACAATCAAATTTCTCCTTCTGGTGTTTTCTATTTAAACAGCCAAAAATTAAATCTCTATAGAATTATCCCGGTGTCGGTCTATAACGGATTTTTTGCAAAGACTATTTTGATGCAGCTACTTAAAATTTAGAACAGTTGTATGTAATTGGTGATAAAGATACAAATCTGTACTCAGAAATTGAGTTTTAGTTTTAAGGTAATTTTTGGGTGGTTAAATGTGAGGTTATAATAATTCTTTTTTGTTAGTCATCTCGAGAATACAATGGAAGCTGGCAAATTTAAAGCAATGATAATGCAGGTTTACATATGTCATTTTCCGGTTTAACTTTGAAATTTAGACTTTCAAATCGTAATTTAAATTTCCTAAACATTACAGTATTTGTATATGGTATACAGTATATGGTATATGGTATATGTATATGTATGTAGTAGTGTTATATAGCTACGAGTAAGACCAGTAACAGAACTAAAAAACTACATGATTAGAAGTGGGGTTTAAACCCGCGACACTCGTAACCCACAAAGCAAGAAGCAACCGCTTTACCTATTACGCCATCATCATACCATTTGTTGACAATTTGAAATATTAACTCATTTTTCACGTTTCCCTACGCCTGCAATATACAATCAATGAGGTCCAAAAGTAACGCATAAATTCGTTATCTTCGTGATTTATAATTTGCAGCCTCTAAGTCGCGGTCAATATATGAAAAAACGCGCCTTAGAATACTCCCGGCTAACCACTCACAATCAGTCTACTGAGATGATCGTTTCAAAGATGCGGGGCTTCACGAGATTTGATAACTGCTAATGGTGGAGGGTTTCAACAAAAAATACTTGTAGAAACAAATATATCAGTGTGTCATAAGATAGAATTCTGAAAGGGGATTTCTTTTTTATTTCTGGGTTTGTGAGAAAAAGTTATTATTTATAAAAAAACTCCTAAATTACCTCAAGGAGTTCAATTATTTGAAAATTTCAAAATATGGCTAAGGATAAATTGTTGGCATTTTTGGCGGTATTGAAAATTGTTATTAAGAAATGTAGTTTGTAATGACAAAAAATACTTGAAAGCGAAATCATGGTGAATTTTCTAAAAATTAAGCAAACCAGGTGTCAATCAAGATTAGATAAACAAAACAATAAAGGAAGGCATTTGATAATAACAAAAAGTGACTAAAACTAAAGCATCATCATTAAAAATTATTACCTTCTGCTTCTGTGCAGATTTATATTCTCTTTATAATTCTTTGAGTATTTTTTATTTTATTTATTTTTATTGTCTGAAGTTTAAAAATTTATCATACTTTGGGTTTGGAAAACAAATACAGCCTTCAGTCTTGTTAAATGTCGTCAGTTTGGCATACCAAGTTTAACTTTACCAATACTTTACTTGAAAAAATTATAAAAGTTCTCGAATGTAATTTGTGGCGACACTGAATCCTCTGTGCTGCTTGGGGAAAAAAAACGGATTACTGTGATAGGAAGTTAAAAAAAATCATCTTGGTAATCATACCTATCAAACCAAATATTTTGTTGATTTGTCAATTATTAGAAATTAATTTATGTTTTCACTTTCTTTGTCAAGTTTGATTAAAAGTAAATTTTATTGCAATATTTCATTCTTTGTGATGTTTTCTGAAGTAACCAAAAATGTTATGCATAGAACCACCTAGCGGTCTGTAGAAGAAAGTATGGAATGGCTTGAACAACTGTCATGCAAGCAGAATAGACCTAGAGTGCAATAATGCTCACGTTTTAGAGGACTGCGTTATTGCAGTCCTGATCTATTCTATTTGCAAAAATTTCCAAAAATAAATTAAAATTTGAAATTTAGGCTTTTCTTGCAGTTTTAAAACATATTTTTGACTATTTTTATTCGATATATCAAACATAACAGCTGTAGATCATTTGTTAGAATTTTCAAATAATTGAACTCCCTTCATAAAAAATAAACAAGATAATGTCATCTTCAGTGATTCAGTGAAATACAAAAGACACTCCTTTTCAGTACTTTGTCTTGGGACTGTATATTAATTAAAAATTTAAAATTGCACAACACATGACTATACTTAGCTGCTTTCTAATTCTGTTATGTACTGTTTTCAAAAGAAATGACGTCACCCATCTTTCCGTAATGACGGTTTTTTTAAATGGCAGCCCCAATTTATTTTCGCTGTTTTTGCTACTGAAATGATGATGTAAAAATAATTGTACCTTACATAAAAATTTTTCGGAAAAAAACGCACTTACTTTAAAAAATAAAAATGTATCTTTCACGGAAAAAATTAAGTATTACACGCGAAAAAAAATTTGTTTAATCTTCTTTGAAATAATTTTACAACAAGAAACTGCCGTTTTTATTATGTTGCGCGATAAGGAGGGAATGAGCCAGGTGCTGCAACTAATAAAAACTGTAAGCACTTGTTTTAGTGATAATTTAAAAGACTATCAATTATTTGAGCGCTTGTGTTGAGTAAATTTAAAGCCAGAATGAAAATAAATTTAACTAACTTTAATTACACCCGTACAAAAAGTAATTATTCTATACAAAGTTAAAAACAGTGGCACATTTATCTCAACAGGAAAGGATATAGTCAGTGATGATGGTTGGATATGGCGGCCAAGTAAGGACTTATGCCCAATCATGTGAGCTATTTAATGACCGCCCATTGCAAGATATACAGTAAGGAAATTGATAGCCAAGTTTTCTAAAACAGGATCCATTAACGATTTACCTCGACAAGGTCAACCTCGAGTGAGCGAAGAAGACAGACTGGATGTGTTGCTTGGAGCTGGAGAAAATCCTCACTCTTCTATAAGGCAACTAGCCCTAAATAATAATATGGATCACTTTTTTGTGGTAAAACTATTCTGAAAAGAAAAGTGCCATCCATACAAAGTGCAATTAATATACGATTTAAACGAGGATAACCCAGACCGTCGCTTGGAGTTTTGTGAAGAATTAACGTTACACTGTGATGGCGATCCCAATTTTTTAAATAATATAATGTTTTGCAACGAAGCCATTTTTACCTCAATGGGACAGTACATCGGCACAATTCTAAGTATAGGGCACGGGAAAATCCTCACTGGACTCAAGATTCCCATAGTCAACGGAAAGGCAAACTAAACGTGTGGTTGGGAATAATCGGACGACGTTTTTTAAGGCCTTACTTTTTTCAAGAAAAGCTAACTGCAACACGACATTTAAATTTCTTGCAATTTGATTATTTAAAAATTATGACGACCCCGATGTACCCCGTAAAAATATTTGGTTTCAATAAAATGGGGTTCCTCCTCACTTTGGTGCTGATGTCCGTTGGCATCTCGACGCTACATTTCCTGGAAAATGGATAGGCAGTTGAAGAGCAATGGAGTGTCCCCCGAGTTTGCCAGATTTAAGCTTACTGGATTCTTTTTAATTTAATTTCATTTTAACAGGCCCAATAATTTACAACTCAATCCTGACACCCTTGAGCGTACTGTATACTTATATTAGTCAATGCCAAATAGCTTGGTGGAAACCAATTTTACATTTGCGTTAAATTTTGTTTATTTTTTGTGTGTAATACTTGGTTTTTCCATGAAAGATGCATTCTTATTTTTTAAAGTAATTGCGTCTTTTTCCGAAAAATTGTTACGTAAGGTACAATTATTTTTACACCATCATTTCAGTAATAAAAAGGATCTACAAAAAACAGCAAAAATAAATTCGGCTTGCCGATGATGACGTCATTGCGCAAAAAAAGGTGACGTTATAAATAAAATGCCTACGTCATAAGCTGATTTTTAAAATAACAAATCGACTTGTCCGAGCGTTTTTCCTGAAAACAGTACATAATGGAAATATGAATTCTATTCTAAACTTTATAACTATACTGTATATATGATATATGATATGATAATTCAACAACTCATTGGGTCACTTGATACCGACGATATTGGTCCGAAGACAACTGCAAAAAAAATTAAAACGCTACGCGCACACTCAGAGTGATAAGCTTCCACCTCATTGAATTTCGAAATCACTGGTCGTCTACTTTTGAGTGTTATGATGTCGGCTAAATTGTAGCAAAGTAGTGCTGAACACTATATAAAAAATCAAAGTTGATACTTTTTGAGTGATTGGGAAAAAAAATAAATTATTTTTTTACATTTATCTCGAAAAATATTAGTGGCGTTTATTAATATATTGAAACATAGAGGACTTATGTGCTGCTTATTTCAAGTTGTTCTTTACTAAACACTTCCGCAATAACAAATTTGATTAATTTTTGTAGTGGCTCCAAATTTGAAAATAGTTTATTATTCTGATTAGATCCATGTACCTATTATATGAACAATTAGTTTTGTTAATTTGGCCATAAAAACAAGATTTTAATATTTAATTTTTTGCTATGCCAATTTTTCCATCTTTTACTATTATTAGTGAAAGTGAAAGTGATTCCACTTATGTGGAACCAAATCTGAATTTTACAAATCAATTATTTTAAGGAAATAACATGTTCTAGAGAATTATTTTTGCAGCAGGGCTGTGCGATTTTGGAAATAAATACCATGACAATGATAAAATAATTAAAGTGGTTGAAGATTGCAGCTAAATTGAAAAGTTTGGAAAAATTTCTAAATTCATAAATTTTCATTTGGCTTGATTGTGTTTTTGGTGTTTACCTTTCATTGTCCACGAAACTGTTAAAACAATGCCACATCCCCTTATAAAGTGAAGTTAAATTATATTTTTAATTATTTATCCCTGACCCAGTATTACTCACTATTGCTGGCTTTTCGCTTAGCGAGATATACTACAGTATGAAAGTTGTGAACAGTATGATTCTCTGTGTTCCGGGAACCGGGAAATATATTTTCAATGAACTTATAAAGCTTATCGAAAAAGTCCAAGGTTTTTATTTGACTCTGCAAGGAAGTAAGAAAACATAAAATACTTACAACACCCTGAGGAAGTCCATTAAGATAGGAAGGTTTTTTTGTTGTGGGCATAGTAGGACCATTTTTGTATCTTAAGATCGCGAGTTGTTGAATTTCTGCTCTTCCACATTCTCCCACTGCTCTTAGTTGTATCCAATAGGCTTTGGAACTTTTAGTGGCGTTTATTATAAAGTCGTAACGTTCACCTAGAAAGTTGGCATCATTTAGGAACTACCTTTTTCTTACATCTCGTTACTTATTTTGTTACACGTTACCATTCTAGGGCACAGACGATAGGAATTATCACTATTAATGTAACGAGATTGTTATGCCATTTATAATAATTGAGGACCTCGCCAGGCGACGAGGCATCAGCCGAGTCGTCTGGCCATGTCCGCGATTGTTTAAATCGCTAATAATCGAGTTAAGTTCAAAGCTTGATCGTATTATTGACAACGATGACATAAAAAAAACAACAAACTTTAGAAATAAAATTTGTATTTAGGGTATTAAAATAGGTAAGTAACGTATTGTAATTGTTATTAACGTATTATCTGCTACTAAGTTATTATGAAGCTGCTTAATATTATGAGGTTAATAATTATCAATAAAGATTTAATTTTAAGGACACTTAAGTTTCAATGATACAATAAAATATTTAATAGATTTAGATTCTGGGTATTCAAAATTTTTGGTATAAAAAATTTGAACTTGATAAATGCTTCATCTCTAAATATGAACCAAAAATTTCAAAAATTACTGAAAGTGTGTAATGTATAATTATGGTGCTAGCTCAACCATACTTATACATTATAAATAATATTGGATTTTTATTAATAGGAAAAAATTCAAATGTGAATTAATGAATACCACAAATTTCCGAGCTGATGAGAACAAAAATTTTAAGTTCGTCTCACTTCCGTTTGAACCCTCGCTTACGCAAGGTTTGGGTGGAATTTTACGAAAACACGGCTTCCGGGTTGTTTATAGTTCTAACGGCGCTTTTAGGTAGTTTAAAGGATAAAGTAGAGCAAACGGATAAATCCGGTATTTACCAAATTTCATGTAGGGATTGTCCTCAAAAGTATGTCGGGCAAAGTAGGCGATCTCTTCAAATTCGACTGAAGGAGCATTTGGCTCATTTGAGGTACGGAAGAACTAAGAAATCAAGTGTGGGTCGACATGCCTTTGAATAAGACCATAGGATAGATAATAATATTAAATTGCTAAGAGTAGTAAATAAGAATTGTATGCTAAATGCCTGTGAAAGCTTAGCCATCTATTAGGCTGGAGACAACCTGCTGGCCCTTTAGGCCATTCATCTCTGTTAAAAATAGTTAAGGTCGATAAATAAGGAATTGTGACACTACGCGAAGCCTACGTTTATACAGGCCGGAGCATTGGTTTTAAATGGCGGCAATCGGAGGCATAAGCGGTAGCATACTAAGGCTTGGTTTTCATTTAATTTTGTCAATTCGTGTCATTTTTGTTATCTGTTTTGTTTATTATTAGCTAAAAATTACTATTTTGATTGCGATTTAGCAGCTTTATTCCCTTTCTTTGCATTTTTGGAACTCCCCATAAGCGTTATTTTTTGTTCTTGGAATAGCTATTTAGCAAAATATTTGAAAAATTACTAAGGCAAATGGCAACTAATCTTGAATTCAGTAGATTACATTCACTGCAGGGATTATCATCACTAATGAAGTTTTTAGATTTAAGTTTAGTTTTAGAAATTCGTTCGCATACCTGGCATACCTTAAACAAAGCATATGCTTCTGCAAGCG
The DNA here is from genome assembly GCA_028583605.1 of Dastarcus helophoroides. NCBI lineage: Eukaryota > Metazoa > Arthropoda > Insecta > Coleoptera > Bothrideridae > Dastarcus > Dastarcus helophoroides. The sequence goes on along the minus strand of CM053332.1, from coordinate 1,715,252 downwards.
TATTTACTAAATAATCAGTAGGTAGTTTTAAGCCGCCCCTATGAATTAATTTTAAATAAATCAAACTTTGATGCCTCTATTTGTAAATCCTTGTTAATAATTAATATATTCCGACAGCTTTTGCAAGAGATCTTACCAGACGTCGTCACTTTCATTCCTATATATCCCGCAATGTAGATTAAAACTGATATATCATTTTCCGTTAAACCTATATTTTCTGTATCCAGGTTATTAAATTCACTTAAATCAACATCTTTACCATCAATTGTGGCATTTGCTTCACAGAGTAATAAAATGTCTTTTATTTAAAATTCCCAAATGATTAGACGATTTTAGTTTCAACAAATTAATTAGTTTAAGTTTTCGTTCAGACTATAAGACTTGTTGCACACTGATGTGGTAATTTCCTCCAGACATGCCACAATACTGTTCAAATCTAGCCTCAAGATCGTCAGTTTGAAATTTTCCCAAAAGACTGTATTTAAATTGCAATTCCGTTAGTGAATATTCACATAAATGAATCATTGTTTGAACTGTATGTTTTAAAGCAAAGTGTGTTTCATTAGTGAGTTTTTCTTGACGTTTATGTCCAATCTTTAAAATGTTCCAACTGTCAAGCCACATTAGAAAATGTCTTAGCATTAAAATATTTTGATCATCTATGCGTCTAATTGGTTCCCTAAATTTATTCATCTTTGCTATTTCCATAAATGGTGATTCACAATTGACACAATGCCACCACTGTAAAATCCTAGAAATCAAAAACGATGTGCCTTTGGCTTTATCGCCAAAAGTGCGACTATAAATTTACATTTTGCCGTTCCATTGAGGAAGGAAATAGTGCTTTTAATGAGAGGCTTGGTGCTTTTTTTGACTACATCTTTTTCCTCTAAATAATAGAGTTGTTTTAAATGACCTCACATGCAAACATTTTGTGTGGTTCTTCTTGTTTGTAACTATTTTCGGTAGGAAAATGTGGTGGTATAAATTCCTTTGATTAAACCAATTAGTCCGTATACATTTAAGCAAGTGAACGGAGTTGAAAAAAAAAAGAAATATTTTGTAATTTCAATTGTATGGATTTACAATATTAGATGTTGAAGTACCATTACATAATTGTTCAAAACATTTACGATTGACTTTGTTATTATCAGAGACAGTACTAACTATTTCAGTGAAAATTCTTATAATAATTGTAAAAGACTTTCTGATGTAATGTTATTTACGGGACACAGAATACAGAGTAACTACATCCTTGTTATTTGACAATAAAGATGATATCATAAAAGTCTGAATAGTAGTTGCTAATTCCAAACTATTATGAGAGGAAACGCCCTCTAATTTCTCTCCCTTATGACTTAAACTAGATTTAACATATATTTCATCCAACTGTAAATTTACAAAGTTTTCTTTATTATCTCAAATCTCTAATTTTTGAGTGCAAAGTTCTAAAGATAGTTTTTGAAGATATTTTGGATATGGCATTAAAATATTGTTGTTATTGCAAGCTGTATCCCGAAGTGCAATAAATGCCACCGATGGTTACATCACAGTACGCCACGTGGTAGAATGTTTCGGCCTGTATTAACGTAAGCCTCGCACTAAGACGTGTAAGATTAGATGCGCATGCGCATTAGGATGCGGTCGATTATGCACGAAGTGAATATTTTTAGTATATAAGGGTAAATTTTAAGATTAGGTGTTAGTTTCTCTCTGAAGATGACAGCTTAGCTGTCGAAACGCGTTAGAGCAACCTTTGTTGTGTTTTTAAATCTTTCTTGGTTTCAGGGGACAAGTTCTGTATTTCAATTTTTGAAGAAAAACAAGGACCAGTCCGTTCCACCAAACGTCTAATTATTATTAGTAAATGTCAGTATTCAGTGCGCATGTCCAAAGGCACGACTGCACCATCTCAATGGCGCCATTTTCAAACGGAATTTACTTTCTGAATATGCCTCGTATATTCTCAGTATATTTAGTACTATCGCGCGTTATCGGTTCGAATGATTATTAGCACCTGATGAATTGTACCACTTTATTTCCAAGTTCGGAACACTACAACTGAATAATTAACTCACTTATTCATTGACATCTAACTACTAATTCACTAGCTAACTACACTGACTTTCTCGAGGAAAAGGCGCGTTTATATAGTTCCCGTTTCCGGATTCTAGAAAAATCCAGCAGATAAGGCTTATCGTTTGTCGAAATTTCTAAAACGCTTATCTGCCGTTTGCTTCGTTATCGCGGCCGCTTTCCCTTATTAGATTTTTCTAGAAAATTTCCTTAACTAAACTTTATAATTATATTTCATTATAATATTTATGCTTGTCTGTGAAATATTTTTCAGACCGGTTCAGTAGGCCAAAGTGACAAATCTAACAAGATCGAAACCGGTCATTAATTCTTAAATTCTGAATCTGATAAATGGCGTAAATAACGTAATACGTATCAAGCTGCATATGCTGAGGTATATGCTATTATTTAATTTTTAGATGGCAGGTAACCCAACACGATTAATCACTTCAATAATAAAAATTCTTTTGAACTGAAGATTTAAGTCATCATTGAACTTTGGAGTAATTGTTAACTGAATTTAGCTTACCTGAAAACGAAATAATTGTATCCACCTCAACTGGCTTCACCGGGACGCCATCCGTGGCTATAACCAACAATTTGTGCCCTTCTATGCTAAGTTGTGCCGGACAAACGGTAGCGAATGAATTGATCAGCCTAAATCTGTATATTTTCCCTTTAGTGACATTGAACATCTCCAGTGGGGTGTTGGTTATGTTGTCTGTATCGGGATCCGCATATTGCCCCTTGCCGTTAATGAGCAAACTGTCGGGATTTTGCCCGGTATTACTGATTATCCTGCCGGGAAATCTTTCAACCGCCAGCTCGTGCAACCAGTCGCTGATCAGCATGACGTGCTCGGTTAAATCGTAATCGTAGAATTTGCTACTTGGATCTTTTTCCGGGGTTTGTCTGACAATTAAGCTGCCGAATAGACCATCTAATTTCTGTATACCTGTGTGGGAGTGCCAGAAGTGTGTACCGGCATTCGCTGCATAAAATTGGTACCTAGAAGAGACTATTTATTATAAATTGATTTCTTTTCAATTTTTATAAAATTGTATGTAATGGACAACAATCTTCTTTCTTTTTTTCTCTCTACACAAAGTTATTAATTATTGGGATACAAACAAAATAATAACATTAAATAAGTTACTTTGGTGAATAATCAGTTCTATAAGTGTTCATTTAAATAAATTTGTTCGTTTTTTTTCTACCTTTTCATTTTCCTTTTTTTTTAAATTGTCATTATTAATATTTTTTCCAGAATGATAAGTTGAAACTCAACATTTTGATACTATATTAGACAAAAAAACCTGCAAAATGGAAATATGGAGTTCATACCTGCAATATCTATTTATAATTTTTATACCAGGTTATTCATAACATGTTTAAGATAACAAAGATTATGCCTTATTTTAAAAACCTCTTCAAAATAAAGTAATATTACTTGATTTGAAAAAGTTTTTTTTGGGAATGAAAATGGACTCATTGGTGATATATTTTAAAATTAGTTTCATTATCTGTAGGGTAATGGAAAAGCATGAAACATAATAAAGTTGTATTTTTTTTTATTTGAAACACCCTATATATTTTTCATTTTCAGAATAGAAAATTTGGGAAATATATTTGAAACTGTATGAAATACGTGAAAATTTACAAAATATAAAAGAAACAAAAAATACCAAAATAGGTATTCAAATTACGTCATTTGAAATATTATAAAACTCTAAACAAAATCACAAAAAATGTTCCACAATGCGAAATATTGAATATTTCTTACTTTTATATTATGGGAATGGAAGTTTTACCTAAAATTATTCCCTTGATGAATTGGGCACTGCGTAACGAATGGTACCCCGTCGTAATACTGCGTTCCCTTCTGAAACAATCCGTGCCAATGTATAGTGACTTCTTCACCTTCTATTTGATTTTCCACGTCAACGACTATCTTGTCACCTTCGCAGACTTGTATGCTGGGTCCTGGTAATATTCTGTTTGCCGCTAAAAAGCTTCTTTCTATTCCATCTGCTTCGACGCACTGACAGTTATATGTGAATTTAGTAGTAGAATTTGGTTTACATAACTGACATGCACTGGAATAATATATATTATAAATAATAACTAATAAGTGTTTTATATTAACATGTTGTCGAGACAAAGAGGGGTAGCTCATTTTTTGGCCACTTTGGCCATTTGATAAAATACATTATCTTATTTATTTTTGTTCGATTTTTTAAGTGTTGATTTTATTGTCATATCTAAACATAAATTTAAAAAATCATATGTCGTTGTGAGCGAAATTGAAAAAGCTTTAAATGGGGGTGCTAGTTAAAGTTTAAGGGTACTTTAAATCTCCGCTTTAGGGCTAGCTTCCAAGAAACCAACACTTACGCGTCCGCCACAAAATGGAAATCGACAGGTCTTAGACTTTTTTTTGAAGTGAAAATTTCCTTAGGCGCGTTGGACGATTTTAGATTGGGGGAAAACTTATGTTTTTATGTTATCATGACGATAGTTTGCGTACCTAACATGCTCTATTGTTAAAAGTACTATGTAGCTATAAGTAGGACGTATAAATAGAATTAAAAAACGAGTTGCCAACAGCGAGGTTTGAATCCTCGATTTATCAGAGCTATGAAATAAAATCTGCCGTCTTAACCATTAAGCTATACGACCGTTGACAACAATACGAATTTTTACATTTTAGGTAGTTCATCCACAGTAATCAGAGTAAAAATTTTGCATACAGTGTGACTGCAGGGACTAATGCATATCTTTTTTCCTAACCTGCGAAATGAATCATTGAAATTCCGTGAGTAATACATTTTTTTTTAGATGGGATGTTACTTTTATATAGAGAACCACTTATTTAAAAAAGAAAACTAATTGTGTGGATAGGACTAATCCGGTCTGAACTTTCTTTTAAAAATATTTACAACTTTCTCTTCCTTCCGGTTATACCGGAAGTAGAAACCAGATTTCTTTTTTTAAATAGGAGCCCCAATCTTTTATTTTTTCCTAGGATTTGTCGTAAAATTATAAGGTGATTTAATGTATTCATGTTTATTGGCGTCTTTGATCGCTTTACTTAGACTCCTTGTATCTTTGTTACTACCTATAAAAAAGAAATGACATTTGGGTTGAAGTCATGAAATATGGAAATTACAACAACGTGTCCAGCATTTATATTAATAATACAGGGTGACAGAAATTTGAAGATTTTATTGTTTTTGTTTGATTCAAAAATGTTCTGTTTTCTTAAACGGGAGCTCTGTTTTTTAATCATTTTTGTTTCTTGTCATACAAAAAAAATGTTACAGAAATATTTTACACAAAATTTTCTAGCAGCAACTTGGCTGTAGACAACAAAATTAAAAAAAAAACAACTAGAATGCCTGCAAATTTTATGCTAAAAAACTTTTAAAAGATAACTATCCATGACAAATAAGTGTTTGAAGCCAAAGAGATAATACTTTTTGAAAAATTTTTTATTGAACCCAGAATTTAAATTTCGTAAAAATTGTCTTCCAACAGGTATGTCATTCTTGTAACAATGGAAATCAGAAGCAAATTCGTCCGACATATTTTTAAGAAAATTGGTCATGTAACTGTTACACTGTTGGATTAGGAACTCAGGATTTCTAAGCCTTAAGTCTTATAATAAAATTGAAATGGAAAATATTATTTAATAATCTATTTTTTTAATCATAAATCAATCCTAATTTCAATATTTGGCTAAAGTTTACAGAAGTATTATGTAAAGAAATATTTGGTAAATTAAGCAAACCTTACATTTTATTAACACCATGGATCACCGACTTATAATGGTAAAATAAACCATAACTTTTTTTAAATAAGCTTCCTTTATTTTGGTGGAACGGACTGGTCTTTGGTTATCTTCAAAAATTGATATTTTTGCGGGCTATCGGCTCGAAATGATTAACACATGAATTGTAAAATACTTTATTTTTAAACTAAACTTGGAACACTACAACTGAATAATTACTTCGCTTATTGACTTCTAACTACTAACTCACTAACTACACTGACTGACTGATTCGAGGGAAAGTCAACAGCCTGATATAGTTTTCGCTTTCGGGTTCTAGAAAAATGCAGCAGATAAGGCTTATGGTTTGCCGAAATTTCTGGAACGCTTATCTGCCGTTTGCTTCATTATCGCGGCCGCTTTCCCTTATCAGATCTTTCTAGAAAATTTTCCTACGTACTAAATTCTATAATTTACATTTCGTTACAATATACAAATGTTGTCCCCTGAAACCAAGAAATATTAAAAAACACAATAAAGGTTGCTCTAACGCATTTCGATAGCCAAGCTATCATCTTCAAAGAGGTACTTATTTAGGTCATTTTTCCCGAAAAATTGAAATATCTTCAAAACTATCAAATATAGCAATAAAAATACATACATACATAAACTCATCCTATTCTTTCACGAAAAATCCTTGTTAAGTTGCTAAGTAAAATAAGAAAGTTGGTGTCTACTTCTGATATAACCGGAAGTTAGAAGAAGCTGAAAGTATGTTTAAAAGAAAGTTCAGCCTCAATGAGCTTTATCGGCAAAATCAGTTTGTATATACTTTGTATAATAAGTGGTTCTCCGTTTAAAGATAACCTCTCAAATAAAAAAAAAGATCCTGTATATTCTCAGATTAGGATTACGCAAAAATGACGTCGCTAGCTATCCTCATATTTTACTATTTCATTGACGATATCAATTCTACATAATATATTGCTTTTTTATCAAAAAAAAGCGAAACGGTTTCCAGTTACATAATAAGTACTTGGTATTTTTTTAAAGTTGTGCATAGAGGGAGCAAGTTACGCATCACTGCTTTAGTAAATCAAGGGAAACTTTTTTGTCTGCAAGTTAGTTTTATGACCAAAATAAATATAAAATCTAGAGCAAATGTTATTGGTTTATTCTTCATGGTAGACCCTTATTGACCGGAAATATTATGTTTTTTTCAATTTATTTAACATTTCTTCGGCCCAGTTTGGAAATATTTAAATTTTTATGGTTTGTTGACAATTTTCTAAACAGTTTTTGAAATGCGACTACGTGATATTTAAATTTATTGAAAACGTCACTTCATGACAGTTCACATATTAAGAGGTTAGTTTATTTTACATAGAATAGGAATAAGGAAAAATAGGAGACCAAAAATTAGATATGGAAAAAATAAAAATTTTGTTATTTTGATAAATTAGGAAAATGTAAAAAATACATAAAAAAATGTTGTAGCACTGGACATCGATGTTTCGCTCTCATTTGAGCTCGTCAGCAGTGCATAACATGGAAAGGAAACAATGAGGAAGAAATACTTAAAAATAAAAAAAATTTTTTAAATTTAAAAAAGATAAAGAAATTTTAACATGATGAAACGTCTATTCATGTTTAAATTTCTTTATTTATCTTTTTTATATTTAAAAAAAAAAAAAATTATTTTTAAGTATTTCTTCCTCATTGTTCCCTTTCCATGTTATGCACTGCTGACGAGCTCAAATGAGAGCGAAACATCGATGTCCAGTGCTATAACCTTTTTTTATGTATTTTTTTATATTTTCCTAATTTATCAAAAAAACAAATTTTTTTTTTCCATATCTAATTTTTGGCCTTCTATTTTTCATTATTCCTATTCTATGTAAAATAAACTAACCTCTTAATTTGTGAACTGTCATGAAGTGACGTTTTCAATAAATTTAAATATCACGTAGTCGCATTTCAAAAACTGTTTAGAAAATTGTCAACAAACCATAAAAATTTAAATATTTCCATACTGGGCCGAAGAAATGTTAAATAAATTGAAAAAAACAAAATGTTATTGATATGGTTTCGATATCTGTATCGATCAGGATCATCGCACACCTTTTATTTTTTCTTTATTTATGAAGATAAGATTTTCAGAGACGCTACACTTGATGTATTTATGAAATGTCAAATTTTGATATAAAAATGGCATTACTCCTGCAGACACATTTGCCAAAGCTGACACCAAATTTTGATTTTTAAATGGAACACCCTATATATTATTACATTTTTGGAATTAACACAATATTCTGGATACAATACACATAAAAAGAGTGATTTTTAAAGAAACGAAAATGGCCCCATTTTATTTTTCAGCCTAGAAGGTCATGACCTCATCACTCATGCTAATTAATGCTAATTGACCATATTAGTGCAGCAAATAATTAAATTAGGACAACTTAGGAAGTGTCTTTTCTTGATTTTTTTTCCACAGCTATCATATGTTCTTATTAAATAAATCTTCTAATAAATTAAGACAGAATATTTTGAATTCTTTTGGCTGTAACTTTAGTTCTGTTGATTTCATAGCAAAAATAATAAATATGTTTAGATTCGCCATTAATTATAGTTTTTGGTTGTATCACAGTACCAATATGATGCCATTTAAAAAAATGAGTTATGACAACAAAAAAACATTTTTGTTAACTTTATAACGTGATAAGGGAATGAAATACTCCCCTTTTTATGTGATTTGATTTTTTAGCGTCATTAGAATTAATTAAAATGATTCCTGGTTTTCTAGGCCGAAAAATAAAATGAGACCAACAAAATTTGCGATCGTTTGTAAATCACTTTTTTAACGTGCATTGTATTCAGCAAATTATGGAAATTCCACAAAGGTAATAATATACAGTGTCCTTTTTAAAAATAAAAAGTTGGTACCAGTTTTAGCTAAAGTGACAGCAGTAGGAATGTCATTTTTATGTCAAAATTTGACATTTTATAAGTTCATCAAGTGTAGTAAGTTTAAAAATTTTATCCTTATAAATAAAGAAAAAATATGGGGTGTAACGTGATCCTGTTACACCCGATATATTTGTTCTTAAATTTTCAATAAATAATTTTTACAATTTTCATGCCTTAAAAGGGTCACGTTGAACAATATAAATATTATTTTATTTCTATTTAATAATACTTTTGTTAATACGAAGCACAAAGATTCGGAAAATTTGAAGTTAATGTTTAGTACCCTCTTAATTTTGCCGATGGGGTACGGTTTGAACTCCCGTTGGTGAGACCCTATATTTAAATAGAAAACTATTAAACATCGTACTAAAAAATCTTACTTTTTTTTAGTACAATAAAAAATATACACTAAATAACATACCCTCCAAGCGTCATATAATTTTCCAGAGTGAAGTGGTAGTAACACGTCTTTGGGGACTCCCCTTTGCGACATTGTCTGGCACATTGTAATGGATTCGACAGAGATGGATACTTTTGAAGCATTTCTGATTGTGAAGTTTTCTTTGGCTGGATGTCTACAAAATATGTGTTAATAAATTATCGTCATGTTCAAAGTTTAGATGGAGCAAACAGAAATATCTCTTTAAAATGTTGAAACCGTCAGGAAATTCTTAGGTTAAGCTTCTCAAAGAAAAATTGAAAAGCATTACAGGAAATGAAGTACTGACATCTAGGAATTTATTTTGGTGGCCCTAGGTAAATCAATAACAACAAAGGATCATTATCTTTAATATGTCTATAACATCTAATGTATTTTTTAACAAAATATTTCTCACTATGACTGACGATAGTATTTTGGCTATATTATCGGCAGACTCAAATTTCGGTGATGAAACTTATTATATTTCAGATACTTTGCAATAGATTAACTGTAACGTAGCATACAAAATATATCCCTTCCGAAAATATAATTTTTCCTTATGTTTCTAAAGGAGCCCTAACGATAGCGGAAAAAACGTCAAACGCTTTTAGTAGTCGTTTGACAAACTTCAATCCCGGAAGAGGTATATCTATTTTATACTGACTCGGGCTATGGAAGCCTTCGTTATCACATGTTAATTGTCGTTTCTTAAAGAAGATGACTTTTTGCCTCCTAAATTTGCCATAAACAAACGATTTAAATGTCTGCCAAGAGTGCAACAAGGTTTTTATTAAAATGCCAACTAATGGAATCTTTCTTTGCATTTCATGTAAGCTGCTGCTATGCTCTTTGTATAAGTAAGCTACACATTGTCTCCCAATTAAAACTTAAGTCCCCATTAATTGGAAAATCGTGAAATATTTTAAAATTTGCAATTTATGTTCTTATGGGGATCATTTTTGACACTCGAGCCAACTTGATATATTCATCTCCATAACCACTATCAATCTCCACATTAAAATTTCAAATATAATTACCCTATTTGTGATATGTGATTATTTCAAAGCCCCTTCTGTGGCAAATACATTAGTGCATTAATTTTTGAAATTAGTAAAGAAGTAAAAACGATAACTTGACAAACTCACATTCGTATAATCGTCAAAGACGCCAGGAGTGTTCACCCATTTTTCGGCATTATAAAGTCAATTTCATAAAAAAACTTCATATGCCCCTTGAATGTCACGTGGTGACCTATGAATCGACGATATTATTTATATACGGGGTAATTCAATTTGAAGTAGTCACAAACCTTTAATATTTTTTTCAATGGAAGTAATTTTTTTACGCCACGAAAAAGAATGTTTAAAAATGTTTTAAAAAATATAATATACTTGATATTTATTTTAAACGGTTATTTAAAAAGAGCCTATTAAATTTGGAAAAAATTATTTTTTTTTGTATAAAGAGGGCAAGTGTGCTCTAAACTACGGCATGCAAGGATACTATTCTGCAACTATTTTTGAACAATTTGAAATACATATGCCACCTGTTTCAGTACTTTTAGCACTTAAGCACACCAGCCACTTTTATACAAAAAAAGATATGTAAAATTTCCGCACTTTTAATGGGCTATAATTAAGCAATCACTTAGAATAGACAAAAAGTAAGCCTGCTTTATCGTGGCGAAGAAATACATGTTTTTATTAAAAAAAAAATATGATTTATGCTACTCCGAAATAAGTCACTCTGTATATGAACGAATATGTCCAAATTTTAGACCACCACAATCCATTTAGGGACCATAAAATGTTTTTTATAAAATCGACTATATATCAACAGTAGTATACAGGGTGTTAAATTTCTGATTATTAAAAATATAACTTCGGTTAAATTAGCATAGTGCCTATTTTTCAAAGCTGATTATTATGGTGATACAAAAAAAAAAACAATTGAGCATCACGGTTTTGAATTTTATCACATATTTATAAATTTTTAAATGAAACGCCCTGTATATTTTATATTTTTTAAAAGATAGTGAAATTTGGAATGAAAATGGTGGTTACACATTTTCTGCTAACATCAACAATAACGGACCTATGAGGACGTAAACCTCTATCATAAGAATTCTTAAACTGATGGGAAATTAACCAAGTAGGTTACGGAAAGAAATGTCAGCTCTGATATATAAACTGAATTAGATATATCAGGAAAGTTTTCGATCGGCTATGACGTAATATCTTTGTTAATCAGTCATGCCAGACAAGTATATTTGTACAACTAAAACCAACCGAAGTATTTGTGTTGGAGATACAATTACGTAAACCAGGCAATTCCTAAGTACAGGTATAGTAGTTTGTACAACAAGAGCGGATATGATGTCCATATGGCACGAGGACGAAGTTTGAGCACGACGCCGAAGGCGGAGTGCCTCAATCGTTCGAGTGCGATATGGACAATCCGCTCGAGTTGTACAGCGAATTTTTCCCACGACTACGATCTATCAAAGACTAAAATACGATTTAGCAAATTAATAATTTTTCATGTGACATTTGCAGTTTCTAATATATTTTATATAGTGTCCATGTGTCAATGAAACGTCATAAATTTATCGCAACAAAATTCATCTTTACTATTTGATTTTTGAGGTAATCATATCTTGCAGCTTCAAAAATGTCCGCTGGGATAAAGTTTACTGATTCTGCACTAAAAGCACTCATTTTAAATACTTTCTTTGGTAAATACCGAAGTCAGTTTGACAGATTCTATGGTATAATTCTGAATCTAAAAATGACATTCGTCTTTATCGCATGCCGTGATTGGTCAATTTCATATCCACACTAGTGTGGATATGAAATCGACCAATCACGGTGCGACTTTCGTTATATCCGTTCACTAGACTGATATGGTCTATCTATCCTGCTCCTAAAGAAAACAGTGAATATACGGGTGGGAGTGGGAAAAATTGTTATCTTAAAGGGACGATTTAGATTTTTTCCCACTCCCACCCGTATAATCACTGTTTTCTTTATACCTTACGAGCAGGATAGATAGACCATATCAGTCTAGTGAACGGATATAACGAAAGTCGCGCCGTGATTGGTCGATTTCATATCCACACTAGTGTGGATATGAAATCGACCAATCACGGCATGCGATAAAGACGAATGTCATTTTTAGATTCAGAATTATACCATAGGATCTGTCAAACTGACTTCGGTATTTACCAAAGAAAGTATTTAAAATGAGTGCTTTTAGTGCAGAATCAGTAAACTTTACCCCAGCGGACATTTCTGAGGCTGCAAGTGAAATATTCAAGATATTATTACCTTAAAAATCAAATAGCAAATATGAATTTTGTTGCGATAAATTTATGACGTTTCATTGTCACATGGACACTATACAAAATATATTAGAAATTGCAAATGTCACATGAAAAATTATTAATTTGCCTAATCGTATATTAGTTTTTGATAGATCGTAGTCGTGGGAAAAATTCGCTGTACAACTCGAGCGGATTGTCCATATCGCCCTCGAACGATTGAGGTACTCCTCATGCGATATGGACATCATATCCGCTCTTGTTGTCCAAACTACTACATCCGATATTATGTCTTTCTTTAGGACGCTGCTTGATTTACCTAATTGTTTCTTTAGCACAACTATTTGTTTACCACTTGGTTTTATTTCTAAAACTACTTGTCGGACGGTTCGTCTTAATTGTACAATTATACTTGTCTATCAGGACGGATTAACAAAGATATTATCTCCCTTCGGACCAGAACTCTCTTGATATATCTACTACAGTTTATATTATATAGCGTATATCAGAGTACATTAAACTGTTTTTTCCATAGCCCACAAGCTAATTTCCTATTGATTTTCGATGTCTATTAACATAATTTCGCCTTAGTTTTCGCATTCTTATTATACAGGGTGAGTCATTAGTACAGTAAAGTTCTGTAGCTTCTACAGATTCTTCACTAACAAAAATATTTTTGGTATAAAGATTGCTTAGCATGAGAAGCACATTCTAAAATTATTTTTTATTATACAAGATGAACACATACAGGGTGGTGCACTAAACTTGCGCTTTTTTTTAAGGAATACCGTGTATTTTTTTACATATTTGAATTTCCTATAAAATGCTGATTATAATGATATTAAACAATAGGGATCTACGGTTAATAATTTTCGAGATATTTAGAAAAATAATGAAAATTAAGTCTAATTTGCAAGCTTTCTTGAAAAGCGAGGAACACCCAGATGATTTTGTTTTCAAAGCAGATTATTTCTAAACGTTCTTTTCTTAGCAAATGATGTTATTTTATTTAAGTTAGATTTGCAATTATATACAGGGTGATTAGCAAACGCAAAATGACATTTTTCTCAACAAAATCAAATAGCACACCTTATATATTATTTCTCATTTCTGTTAATTAACAGCTAAGTTTTGCTTTGATATGAACATCTGTGTGGCTAATAGTTATAGTTCGAGAGATATTTAATGTTAAATTAAAAAAATTCAAATTTTCTGGATTTATTTTTGTAACATGCGTTTATTCTCATATTTTTTCGACTTAAACAAACTCAATGTTCTAAAAATGCACCAATCTAATTAATTTTATAAAATTTTAATCATATAAATTACATATTTTCAAAAATATGAACTCTCAATTAGAAAACATATTGATTTACATACTGCTTATCATCTATACCTAAATTCTATGCATCTATACTCTATGTGCTCTGCACAGATTACGTTATTTAAGCAAATAAGGCTAAAACTAATGCATGGTAAAACATTCCCTCATTCTAGCCAATTTTACGTTTCTTTTGGTAAAGAAAATTAACGAAATAAACCCATTTTCCACAACGACCAAAAAAAATTATTAATAAATGAATTTTATGCAAAATATCTTTAAAAAGAAAGTAAGTTAAACCTACACAGTGGTCTAATCAAGCCAAAGTACAATAATAACAGTTGCATATTTTACTTAGAATTGGTAAAATCGCAGTGGAGACGAGACATGTTGAATTTTTGGTTTTGTAAACTTTTTTGAAAAATATGAGGTACAAAGATTATTTATTAATGCTCTTCATTAGCGTTAAAAAATTTCCAACAGCTTCAATCAGAGATGCATTTTAAACATTCAATTACCGGAATTTTTTATTTTTCAAATTTAAAGTTAAAAAACACTCAAACTATAAGAGATTGACCCAGAAATTTTCACATTAGATTAAAGCTTAGTTGTTGCCTAACAAAAATTAAAAATAACATACAGGGTCTGCCATTTGAATTTTTTGAGGAAAATGTAAGTTTGCGTTTGATAATCACCCTGTATAATAGCAAATATTATTTAAATAAAATTACAATATTTTCCAGGCAAAGGATATACTGTTAAAATTTGCACTAAAAATAAAATGATTTGATTGTTTCTGGTCTTTCAAATGAGCTTCAAAATTATACTCACATTTCATGATTTTTTTAAATATCTCAAAAACTATTGGTCGTAGACTTCTCTTATTTAGTATCGTATTTAATCGACATTTTGTATAGCATTCAAATGAGTAAAAATTTATAGGGTGTTCTCTTAAAAAAAACAAGTTAAGTGCACCACCGTGTATATATTCATTTTATATAGTAAACAATAATTTTAAAATATGCGCCTCGTAGAAATGTACATCTGTACTAAAGACATTTTTGTTATCAAAATAATTGTGGGAGCTACTAATAACTCACCCTGTATACGTTTACGTCCTAATAGCTCTGTTATTATTCACCATTGCAAAAAATTTAAAATAACATATTTATTTACAACCACTCTAATTGGTGATATGGGAATTGTAATTTTAGGATTTTCATTTCAAATGCATGTAATATAAATGTTGTTTATAACGGAAATAATTTTGGAGAAAAAAGCAGATTTTCCTAATGTTTTTGAAAACGAACTTTCTGCATTTCTGCGAAAATTTAACTGTAACCTATAAAACTAATATCCTTGGTGGGCTCTTTTGGTTTTTCTATCATCATAATAATTTTAAAAAATACATAACTTTGCTAATTTAACCGAAGTTGTACCTTTAATAATGAGAAGGTTAGAAATGTTGCCGAGGTCATATTGAACACCCTGTATATTCTAAACTTCCTTGGAATGAAATAGTTTAATCATGTGTAAACTGATTTAGATATAAAATTTGAGGAATTTCAAGACAACATGTAAGGTCAACTAACTTGACGTTAGAACTCTCAGTTAGTTTGAAAAAAATCCTTTAAAGAATTAGAAACTGTTTGGTGTTATAGCAAATTCCAGTAGAGAACTATGTGTTAATAAAATGTTATTATCGACTAGCAATGGGGAAAGGGTAGAGTAGGTCTTATAATTTACAGGCAGGGAATCGTGTCTCCAGTGGATGTTTACTTTTCTTATTGCACAACGTCGAATCTTTCCATATTTCTTTATGTTCAAAATTAACCTAGATTGTTTGATTTTAGACTTTATACCGTTGATGTTAAACTAAATAAAATATATAAAATTAATATTAAGAACAAAACATCGACATTCGATGTTTGCTAAAAAGAACCAATTTTTGGATTTGAGGTTTGCAATAGCTCTTTCAAGTTTTAGCTTTTCCTGATGTCATGGATTACAGATGTTGCAAAAATTAAAATAAATTAACAAACAAATCAAGTATAACTGTTTCGTGCATTAGTTTTATTCATAAAATAAAAGAGAGCACTAGTTTAGTTAATCGTTTATCTTATCAATTAACCAATTAGTATATTATATTTTAATTAAATTGAATATATTTTTTAATCAGGTCCTAATATGCAAATAACATATCGTTACTTGAAAAGAAATCTAAGTTTAATTTTCTCCCAAAATCGGCCTTTATAGTTAAGATTTTGTGTAGAAAAGGACTAGAAACATGAAAACAGAAAACATAACCTTTCTTCAAAAAATTAAACATAATAAAATAATTGGAGTTTAAATTATAAATTTGGCGAAAAGTATATAATTTTCCTAGAAACATGTCAATATTTCAAGATTAATAACGGAATATCGAAAAACAGTCAAAACGCCTAGAAAAGTAGAAGTTGTGATCTTGTAATTCAAATAAAAAACAAATAGATAAATAATACATGCGTAGTTTTCAAATATAAAGAAAAAAGTTAAAACCTTAAGCTAATATTTGTATTTAGAAGAAAAATGGAAACTTTCGAATTTAAATTCTGAATTTCGAACAAAGAAACTAAACTCTGATATTAAAGTTTTACTCTCAAACTAGTCATCAAAATATGTAGCAAAGAGTCAAAATGTCAATTTATAAAAAAAAATTATATTCGAAAAATTTAACTTGGTATTTAAAAAAATTGAAGAGATGTTTGAATGAGCTCAAAAAAGCTTACCATTTAAACTTCGAAAATTGTAGAAATAACGGAAATATATTTTAAACAGGAAACTAACTATTAATTTGCAATAGGCACTTTATTTTATATCTTATTACATTCATCACATCAACTGTACACTTCGACCTGTTAAAGCAGATGGGAATCACTATACTATACTATGTGAACAATAATTCCCAAAGCCCAAACAGTCTTTATTTTGACAAATTTAAAATTTCAGAACCCAAAAACTGATTAAAACTTGAGGTCCTGTAGCATGGACTTCATCAGAGCAACTGAACACAGATAAATAATGCATTTTTTTAATTGTAAATTTAGAAAATAGTCATAGTTGAAAAAATATCAAATGGCATCGTAGTTTAGAGGAAAGTCTTATTCAAACTTCCTATATTAGTGCTGATTTGTAGCAAAATTAACCTAATCATAGGTGACCAATTTTATGGACCATATTAGAGCCCGACACATTAGTCGATAATTAAGCAGTATTATATTGACTAATATAACATCTGTAACTATGGGTAAAGTTATGTTTTGCAATAAAATCAGGTTAAAATGTTAACATGAAAGATGATTGGCTTAAAAAATATTGTTTAGTAAAATATTTTTTTAAAAACAATTATTTGCCTTTTGCAGACGAAATATCTTGAAAGAACCTTAAATTTTGGTGACTTTAACAAGACACGAATAAAAATATTGGGTCTATAATTGCACAGCTACATGAAGTTTTGTATTAAATATTGCTTGTTTAACAGTGACTAGTATTTTCAATATTCATAAAAAAATAATATCTAATTTTATTATATTATATTACATATATTATTTATTCAAGAGCAATACTTCTTTTTCTACTAACGCAGGATCGATATTCTATTGAAGAAGCCAGTGGAACTGTGGCACAAAATAATTAGTGGTTTTTGTTTTATTTTTAATCATAGTCTTTGATCCGCAAGTCCCAATATTAATTAAATTTTAACTCACCATCATCACCGGAGCCAAATATAAGAGCATTAATTGATACCGCAAAAACGGCCATTATTAAGATGTATTTTTGAAGAAATTTCATAATCCTATTTTTTTCACGTTCACTTTCAGTGAATTACACAACTGCGACATCAAAGAGAAGGCTGCATTTATAAGGTAATCTATTTAATACGTCAGCTTAACCCCCTACAGTAAAAAGCTGCGCCTTGACTGTATCTATCACGCCTAAAAAAAATGTAACGTAAAATTAGAAACAGTACCTAAAGGGCAGATTATAATTCTTTTTTAGAAATGTGGATCGTTTCTACTAAGGAATAAGTTAAAAAAAACTAAGTAAGGAAGATGAGAATCTAGATTCTGTTAATTTCCCCACGTGTTTCTAAAAGTTTTTTGATGCAATGGTAGCATTTTGATTTTTTTTGGCTTTTAATGAAGGATAATTTAGTCCATATTTTACGAGTTTCACCTGACACCTTGAATAAAGATAAGGAATTACATCGATATTTCATTTTTTAAAGCTTTATTTCGATAATTATACTTCATTTTCAGGGATATCCTATGATAAGCGTAAGGTTACAGTCGGTACCAAATTGCCCATTCAATAATTACCATAATTTTGTGTTTAACGGTTAGAATTTTAGTTTAATTATTATAAATGATTTAATTAGGTGGCTTTTGTAAATATTAATTAAAAAGATAAAATAACAAGAAAACATAGCTGATTAAAATTATGTGCCTAGTAATCGAATAAAGATTTATCAAAAAATGAATTAAAGAATGCAGAGCATTTAAAATAATATTTAATAATATTAAAAGTTGGTTGTTGCAAACGAAGCTCCGGACAAGAAGTCACAAATCTAAACAACTGACTTCATTTTAACATTGTTGGGATTTATGCAAAAAATCGACGTGTTGCTTATAGAAGAGCTATTCCATAAATCCCAACAATGTTAAAATTTTGCATACAAGTAACAAAGTGGGCAAATTAGTTACCAAGAAATTTTGGAAATAGTACAAATATGACATCATTCAAAATAATTTTTTGGTGAAGAAAGATATTTTAAATTACTACACTTCTATGAAGATTATTGTAAGCACGAATTGTTAAGTTGTTCATAAGGAATTCAAGCGATATAAATAGGACAAGTTCTCTCATCTCACCATATTGTTTTTGATAATCATGCGAAGACTAATCGTCCGAAGTATGTTCGGAATTTGTAAAACCATTACTGCAATTTCCGTTGTATTCCGAAGAGATGGATGCTCATCTTCACAACATAATGTTGAGTCAACATGTAAACATGTCAAATGTTACCATTTTAATTATTGTGGTTTTTAATGAAAAATAATGTCGTCCATATTTGTACGAGTTTGGCTCAACATCTTCGATAATGATTTGGGTGACTAGTCACTGTAAAGTAGTAAAATCCACCATACTCAAAAAGTGGGTATTTAAAAAATATAAACCATTGGAATTGTTACTATTTAAAGTAATTTTTACTTTGTTGTCTGTACTTGACTTATGATGATCCATCATTTATAACTATTTGACGATTTCCTTAGGTAGATATTTTTCGACGTTCACCCGCCAAGGTAGAGAGCGTGGAAAAACTAGAAAACCAAATCTAAGACAGAAGAGTACGATAACGTAGTATGTAAACCATAACAGAGGCCAAACTTCGAGCGCTTTCAGAAGTTCCTTGACATGGTCTAATTCCAGTTCCAGTTTCTGACTCTGTCTGTGAAAGTCTTCGTAACCCTAAGGGTTACCAATTTACCAATTTTTTATTTACCTATTAAGCGGCAAGTGGAAAAAAAATGACTACCGTTTATGAGTATTTTACAAATAGTTTTCTAGTTTTTCAAATTACATGAAAAATGATTGGCAGTCTCCAAATAAATATCAAAATACTCAGTTTGTGCTTCAAGAATATCTGAATTTCAGGAATATTCATATTTATGGATGAAGAGAACAAGAACTTATCTTTTGTGAAGATGGTCAAGTAGAATGCAACCTAAACTACAAATTCATGCAGCCCTCCAGGCATGTATAGTGAGTCATAGGTAGCTGAACTACCAACAGTTGAAACACTGCTACCTAGCGAAGTGGTTGCTCTCTAGGAACAATTTCTCAGAAGACAAGGATTCTAATGCACAGACCAATAGGTTTGAACATTTATTACATTGAAAGTTTGGAAACCAAAGACCGGTTTCCTATGATTCACTATACACGCCCGGAGAGTTGCATGAATTTGTAGTTTGGGTTGCATTCTACTTGCATACGACATTGTTGGCGATGGTCATAGTTTCTCTATGGACCAATAGGTGGTAGTACTAAGAGTCACAAGCTTGACGTCTGTGAATTCTTTAGTACTTACTTGTCAGAACATTTGTTAGCATTCGAGTTGAATATACCAAACTGACAAGATCTAACAAGATCGAAACCGGTCTTTGGTTTCCAAACTTCGAATCTAATAAATGTTCGAACCTATTGGTCTGTGCATTAGAAGATGGTCAAGTTTCAATTTCTAGGTTTAAAAAATAAAACACAATTTATTCAAAAAATACTCAAAAAATTTTGAAAAGTATTAAGTGACAATTTTGAAATACAAGTCAGAGTTTTGAAAATTATTATTCTCCTAGATTTAATTTTAAAAATTGTTTCCTAAAATTTGGATTTAAGATTTATTCTTTACTAAAATTGAGAGAAAATACTCTAACTTTAATCAAAGTCTTTACATCAAAGTCAGGGCTTAAAGTTTTTAAACCAAATTGTCAAAATTTCGCCATTTATTTCGAATCGTTGAATTTTCGATAATACTAAAAGTGCATAGCTCGTGACTAGGTTTTAAAACCTACACTCAAATTTTGGACTTTTCTTAAAAACTTTATCTTTAAACTGGAATGTTTAGATCAAACTGTAAACTTTCAGAAAAAAGCTGAAAGTTTTTCTTCAAATTCAACATGTCCGTTTTCCAAAAATATTGACATAAATGTAATGAGACATGCGCAGTGGCGGCTAGTGCTAAGGTTTGCAGGTTTGCGCAACCTCCAAAAAAACGCTGGGATAAAAAAGAAAGTAAATTGTTCTTTATGTTGTTTATTTTATTTATTGATAACCTATTTATCGTTACCATACATACTGCTGACTATTGCGGATTCCGCCAATTCGTAAGGGTTTGACGACATTATTGAGTCCATGGTTTGCAAAGTTTGCAGGCTAGACTGCAAACTTTGCGTAACACATATGCACCTGCGCGTTAATTCATATTTTGTTCGTTTAAAATACTTGCCCATAAGCAAGCATTAGGTTACACTTGTGGGTGCAAACCAAATATTGATTCGCTATTATAATCTGTCATCAGTCAATGTTGGGGGTCTTGAAACACAAATAAAAATGAATTCAGTGCAAAGTTTAATTGCACAGCCATTCTGTAATCGATCTATGTCGGAAAAACTGGAAATTAAGCGACGTGGATCACCTATTCCAGACTTAAATATTGTGCAGATGGTGTCCTGTAAAAAGCGAAGTTTTAACAGAAGTAGTTCGCGAAGCTAAAGAAGTACCTATGTGACATTGTTATCTGCTAAGCTAAAGAACGGATTCAGCTTCACTGGCCACTTAATTGCAGCAACTTTATTTTTTTCTGAAAAGTTTAACCAACATAGAATCACTTTTCCCGAAAAGAATTTTAAAGGAACCGCTAAGGTTTATCCATTTTTTAATTTACAAAAACTAAGAACTGAATTATTTGTAATTTACGAAACAGAAAAGTTTTAACGAGCTTTTGGTTTACTTGTACTTTATAACATTATTTCAGAAAACAGTGAGCTTAGTGAAACCCTAAATCTTTTAAAAATCCTGATAACTATCCCAATGGCTTCTGCTGAAGCAGAGTGGTGCATCTTCAGTCTGAAAAGAAAAGAAACTTAAAAAAAAATACATTGTGCCAGGAAAGATTGTCCGCATTAACGATGTCTTCAAAGAAAAGGACTTAATTCAAGGAATACTCGACTTCAGTAAAAAGTTATTGATAAATGTGCAGCTGCCAAAGATCGTCCGTCGTATGGACCTCGTCTTTTTTTTCTTTTAGTTTTTTTTGCAAATATAAAGAAAGGAGATATATGTATAACATATATCAATTTAAAAGCATAAATATCCCTTCCTTCAGCTTAATTTAAAATTTCCAGTTTCGGCACATTTTTGCAAATGTCTCTTTGCAACCCCCAAATTTTATTAGCACCAGTCCGCCACTGAGACATGCATTTCACAATAATTTTCCCCACTGAGTTTTGCACATTATCGGTTGAAAATAAAAATATTTTGTTCTGCATTAAGTTTGTTGTTGTCTTTTTAATGAAGTTACTGCAAGGATTTAAGAAAGGAATCGTCAATTAAAAGTAAAATCAGTGCTCAATTTCGGCAACTTTTATATAAATAGAAATTAAACTTTCTGAACAATGATTTCCTACATCAATGGAGAACTTAGGAATTGACAGAAATAACAATTTCAAAAATCCGATCAAGAATTGTTACAGCGTGACCATATATGCACGTACTCACAAACAAACGAAAGGAAATGAATGTAGCTTTTCAATGGAGAATTTAGGAGTTAATAGCAATTTTAAAGTGTAGCAAGTTATTTTATTGTTTAGAACAAATGTCTCCAAACCTTTCAGCCATAGGGCCATTAAGTACCCAAGATCAAAACTGTTTCAATTTTCCAAAAATCTGGTAGGTCAAAAACGGAAACAGGTAGTACCCTCCATTACAGTGGTGTCAAATATTCTAGTTGACTAGAGCCAAATTCCAAATTAAAAATTTTAGGCAAATCATAACGTGACTTGAAAAGTGGTAACTAATTAAAAAGAACTCTTCACATATCTTATTTTACTAAACACCACCAAAGTGATCCCAAAAAAACTTTGAATCCCGAAAACATAACATAACATTTTTTTATAAGTTAACGCCAGCTACATCAAAGTTACCGTTAGCCATATGTGGCTCCCAAGCTACGGATTGAGCACCAATGCTCTTTACCCTCTCCATAGGTTAACAGATGGCGCTAATGGTACTTTTGAAAGTCACAGCAGAGCAGTTACAGTTATTATTTTTTACAAGTGAACCAGAGTTAGTTGTTATGTTTAAGTAAAATTTTCTTTTCACTAAGCTCTGTAAATAAAACCAAATTGTTATTAATTTTTTTTTCTATCTAAAAATTATGACGGCAATAAAAACAACAATAAGACATTAGCTGTCACGAACTGAATTTATTAGACAGGCATGCCGAATTTGGCCCTTGGGCCGTAGTTTTGAGACCGCTGGCTTAGAGAAAACTTTCCTCTATTCAAGAAACTTTAATAGAACTGAATTGCTGCAAAAATTATTTGAGTAATAAGTTTAAGGCTGAAGGTGGAATCTTTTCATTTCTTGTTTTAATAGAGCAAGAAGACGCGACGTGTGAATTTTTTATTAAATCTCTAAGTTTAAATATAACCTTTTGTAACACGAAAATAAATTGGAGCAATTTGTTTTATATTTGTTAGTTATTTATAAGATTTCGTATTAAATTAAAAAGGATATTTTTAAATTTTATTATTTTGCTTGAAATTTCCAGATTGTTTATTGAAATCTTGAAACATTTATAATAAATAGCCAAAAAACTTAAAAAAAAATATTAACAATTAATTTTCAGTAATTACTTTTTTTGTTAAAATTTTTTAACTTGGAAATTTTAAGGACAACTACGGCTTTTGAAATCTAATTATGGAATTTAAAAAAATAACTTTTAAACTTTTAAAGCTGGCTACATTAGATTTATATTTGAATTTCTGAATGAAAAATTCATATTTGGGCACCGGAATCAACTTATGAAACCTTATCAAGAATCTTGGGTATGCGTGTACGGTCGGCGACTTCATTATAAATCTATATACACGATTTGGAAATCTAATCAGTATATTTGGCGCGTGCGTGGCCGACCTTAAAACTTTTTATTAAGGTTTTATTTTTAAAAATTTTGACATTTTCTAAATGTTTGAATGGAAATTGGAGTTTTTTGTTGTTTATTTTTTCACTTTGGATTTAAATGAGGAAAGAAAATAATATTGCTTTGCTTTCTCCATATTTTTAGTCCAATATCATTTGACCTTTTTGCATCGAATTTAAGCTGTCTAGATTCGAAATTTTCAAATCCAGAAGTCGATTATTTCTTAATCAAACCTTTGCTCTAAAGTGAGGCTTTTATTCTTTTTTATTTCATAAAATGTTTAGTTTCTGACGTTTTACTTCTATTCTTTGATTTTAGAGCAGAAATAAAGATTTTTGTTTAGAAATGATATGCTAAAATGTAAATCATATTATATGTTCTAATTTTTTCTTAAAATTTTAAATATTTCCTAAAATAAGGTACTCAAAAACTGTGCCTTTATTAAAATAAATTTTGTATATCAGAACATTTTGTCAAATTTAAAATTTACTAAAAAAAAACATCCCAAACATTATTTTGCGGAATCTCGATACTAATGTACCAGTGTTTTCATGTTATAGCATTGATATTTATAAAGATGTCGTTAGTTACGAAAGGTAGGTTTGTATCAATGCACTTATTTTATAAAAAAGCTTGCAATGTGAAGTATTTTATTTACGAAATTACCGGTGAAAATC
Organism: Dastarcus helophoroides; assembly: GCA_028583605.1. NCBI lineage: Eukaryota > Metazoa > Arthropoda > Insecta > Coleoptera > Bothrideridae > Dastarcus > Dastarcus helophoroides. Next base: position 1,690,960 of record CM053332.1, on the reverse strand, counting down.
TGCAGATTACTTTGCAAAAGCTTCCAGGATATACATATGTATTACAATTTTTTACGAACCAAAAGATACTAAATACGTTTTTATGATTTGAAATTTTGAGTCATTAAACAGCAATTTTAACATTTTGATATAGGGCAAGTCATATAATGCAACAATTAATATGTATGTTAGAGAAAAGAAATGAATCTAGATGTTATGTATAATATTTGGTTCTTATGTACAATATTTACTGAATTTAGTCAATAAGATTAACTTGAACATAATTAGCCACTTTAATTAAATATTATGTATAATAACTAATCCTTTGATAAAAGTGAGTGTGAATTAACGAATTTATGTACGCATTTTTTATTAATTATAATGCACCGGCAAAACGAATAATAACAGTGTTTAAAATTAATTATTCCTGCATGTGTTCAGTTTTTATCAATATAACTATAATCTAATCTAACGGTCGGCAAAGTTTAGAGACTGAGTTATTTTTAATAAACTTATAATTTTTCTAATCAGCTAACTTATCTTCCCCGCGGCAGATGTAAACTGAGTAAACACAAATTATAAATTACAATATCCGCATTTACAATACCATTTTTTGGCCTATCGAGCCGAATTCCCACCTAAATTAAAATTCTTTGTTATCAAATTTTGCTTAATTATCCAATTATTTGTTTATTATTTTAAACGATAATTACGTTATCTTCAATTTCCTTTCACAAAAATCATCGCTTATTTCTCGTAGTGTTATTAGAGCAACGTGTTCTCGCGTTGATACATAATATATTAGATATTATACCGCTTTCTCATTTGCCTTATTGGCCTTGCAATTATCCAAAAAATTGCCATAATGACTACACCCGCTGATAAATTAAAAAAGTCTAAAGGTTACAGAACCGTGGAGGTTAACAAAATAAACAAATTTTACGAAATCGTCTTAAACGCTAAAACAGATGTTAATTTGGCATCGCAATTAATCCAACGTGGAAACTCATTAGATTCTATTGCTACTAGTTTCTTCAAGCACCACAATGTTATTATCAGTGAATGCATGGAAGTCGAACACGTCATGAGAGAAGACGCGCTACGTAAAAATTTTGAGGAGAAATTCTATGTCGTGAAAAATATTTACTACGATTGTAGTGAAAGGGAGCATCCAAATAATGACGATTTAGCTAATTTTCATCCGCAATCTCAACTTCCTAAGTTAAAACGAACCCAATTTTTTGGAGACATAAAAACTTTCATTGCATTTACAATGCATTGATCCATAATAATCGGCAGCTATCTAATATAGAAAAATTTTTGTTTGTTTGTTGAAGGACCACCTAAAACATTATTACGTTATCTGCTGATAATTATCTGGTCACTTATGAAGTTCTCAGGAATAGATATTGAAATAAAAGATTATTAGCTACATCTCATTCTAATGAAATTTAAAATGCTGCACGCGCATCTTCAGATAATCCGCAGTCGCTAAGAAATTTACTAGACATTTTTACTGAAAATATTGCTGCTCTAAAAAATTTGAAATACCCGGTGGCAGAGTGGAATTTTATTCTTGCACACACGATTCTTAAGTGCTTAAATTCTACATTTGTGACTTGCTTCGAACTTCAACACGATTCAACCGAGATGCCGCATTATAAAGATATAGGCAGAATTCTTACAAAAGCAATGTTTGGCTTATGAAACCGTCGCAACCTCTTTAATCATACCAAATGTTCCAAAATAAAAAGCTATGGTACACAAAATAACCAAAAACGAAAACCGCACCATTCAAATTCGTCTTACTTTAGTCACGGAAAATCCAATTTCAGACCTTCTCCACGGTTTTGTTTTATTTGTAAATCTACAGAACATTCAGTATATAGATGTTCAAATTTACTAAACAAATTGCCTAAAGAACGAATATAGCTACCCAAGCAACACAAGCTATGCGAAAAATTCTTAATTTAAAAAAAATCGAAAATTTGATTTCATCAGAAAATTGTAATTACATATTTCACAATTTTGCACTTTTTCTAAAATTTTGCTGATTTTGGAATTTCCTAGTTTTTCAAAATTTAAATTTTTGCTGGTAATTTTTAGTTTCTTGTAAATTTCGACTTTCTTTCAAAATTTCTGCTTGTTTTGACAAAAGGTTTACTTTTCAAAAAAGTAAACAAACGAATACTTCCAACTAGGTCAACATTTTTGAAAAGTCGAATTGTTAAAAAAAGTCCAAATTGTTGTAAAATAGAATTTAAAAAAATGGCTACATTCCAAAAAGCATGGATTGAACGAAAAAAGTGAAAATTTGATGTAAGATTACAAAAACGTTGGCTCAAACAAAGTAAAATCTTTCTGAATTGGTTGAATTTTGAGAATAAAGCCGAAATGCCAACAGAGAGATTAGAGAAAATTCTTAATTTCGAGTAAAGATTGTGCTTTCCTATTCTTGCAGAAAAGTAGGCTATTGTAAAAATGCCAACAGGAAAAAAAGGGCAAAAGGAAGCATTCTTAAATCACTCATTTCTAACTATGTACTTTATCCTCTATTTAGAGAACTGAAAAGAAGGAATACGTGTCGACTGAATTTTTTATAAGTTTTCCTCAATCCCAAGCTTTTCTCTCAAAATTTTGAATTTAAAGTTCAAGCTATTGGAATTTTCCTAGAGATTTTAAAATTTCATGGAAGACGTCGGGAAGAATATCGAATATTCAAAGTCAAATGTTTCTGACTAAAATGGAAATATTTGTAAATTTCTTTACATAAATCTCAATTTTTTTTTTGAAAGCTGTTGATACTTTTCAAAAACTTTATTTATTTAAACTCAAAAACCGTTTTCTGTTTTTTAATTCGAAGTGCAACTTTAAAGAGAGCATTAAACATTTTTTAAAATTTTGGTTATTTTCTCAAAATTGCCAATTTCAATCTCAGGTTGAAATACAGAACAAGCTGTTATCTTCAGAGAGATACTCAGAAGATGACAGCTTGGCTGTCGAAACGCGTTAGAGCAACCTTCGTTGTGTTTGTTAATCTCTCTTGGTTTTAGAAGACAAGTTCTGAATTTCAAGCTTTGAAGATAACAGATGACCAGTCCTTTCTACCAAATCTAACGTTGTTTATTTTATTTGAAATTGTAATTCTAGAAAGAAAAATTAGATTTCACAGTCTTTACTAGTCAAAGCAAAATTTGCAAAAGAAAAACTATTTTTTAAAATTTAAAGATAAACTCAAACTTCCAGGTAAAACAGTCGATCTTTAGAAAAAAATATTTATTTGGAAAAAAAATCATGAAATGTCGCTTTTAATTTCGGAAATTTCGAGGACAATTTATAAATTTCCGGCACAAATTTTTTCAAAGCTTTTCCTACAATTTTGACAAATCTTCAATCCTGGATTCTAAATTCGAATTCAAGAAAATAATAATAAAATGTTAGAGCAAAACTGACATTTGTAAAAAAGGAAATGTTAGAAATCTTGTTAACTTTGACTTTTTTTTTAGAAATTCTATATTTTAAAAGGAACAATTTGAAATTTTCAATTTAAGCTTATTGTTTGTTTTCAAAAAACTTTTTAAATACATACCGGGTGTTTTTTTTTTTAGTTGGAAGGTTACCTTTATATGGAGTATGACTTATTATAAAGGCAAACTGATTTTGTCGATGGAGCTTAATCAAAGCTAAGCTACCTTTTAAAAATATTTTCAACTTCTTCTTACTTCCGGTTATACCTGGAAGTAGGCATCAACTTTCCTATTTTAAATGACAACACCCAAATTTTATACTTTATTTGAATTTTACGTTGAAAAATAAGGTAAGTTTATGTATACATGTTTATTGCTATCTTTGACAGTTTTAAAGATATTTAAATTTTTCGAAAAAAAATGACAGAATCTTTTTTATTATTTGCAGTTAAAACATGAAATTTGGGTCCAAGTCATGAAATATACTATAATAACGTGATCAGGTTTTATAATTATTACACATGGTGATGGAAATTTTATAATCTTTATTGTTTAGGTCTTGTTCAAAAAAACTCTGTCTTTTTAAATGGATACTATGCGTTTTTTTAATCATTTTTGGATTCTTCACGTAAAAAGAAGAAAAAAGTTATATAACTATTTTTTAAAATTCTGCACCGTTACAGAGATATAATTCAAAATAAAAAAGAAAAATATATTTTTTTTCTCCAGTAGCAACTTGGTGGTAGAAAACAAAATTTTCAAAAAAAAAAACATAACCACAAGGCCTAAAAATTTTAGGCTAAATAACATTTAAAAGATAACCGTTCAAGACGAATAAGTTTTTGACTAATTGTTAGAATACTTACTGAAAAATTTTTAGGGAGCCTCGAATGTAAGTTTCGTGAAAATGGTTTGTTAAACATACTTCTCATTTTTGAAATAATGAAAATCAACAACAACTGTTCAAGAAAATTCATCCTTTAACTGTTATGCTGTTAGATTAGAACTCAGGATTTGTAAGCAGTTAAATTTTATAATGAAAATCGAAAATGGAAATTTTTTAGTGATTTTTTCTATGACTATTGCATGACAAGCAAAAGACATGTTTGATTCTTTTTATTTTGAGATTTATGTAAAATACCTCTGTAACGGCACAAAATTTAAAAAAATGAGAAATATACTTTTCTTTCTTCTTTTTATGTAAAGAATTCCAAAAATGATTAAAAAAACATATAGTTCCCATTTAAAAAAACCGAGTTTTTTTGAATAAAACAAAAACATCAAAGATTATAAAATTTCCATCACCCTGTATAATAAATGTAAAGTCTGATTAAGTTATAATAGTCTTTATAATATTCCGTGACTTCAACCCAAATTTCATGTTTTTACTGGCAAATAGTAAAAAAGATACAAAGAGTCAAAATAACACTCTTTTCTGTCATTTTTTTTTTTTTCGAAAAATTGAAATATCTTTAAAACTATCAAAGGTAGCAATAAACATGTATACATAAACTCAACTTATTTTTTTACGTAAAATCCAAATAAAATATAAAATTTGGGGGTTGCTATTTAAAATAAGAAAGTTGATGTCTATTTCCGGTATAACCGGTAGTGGAGGGAAGTTGAAAATACTTTTAGAAGATAGTTTAGCTCCGATTAGCCCCAATAACAAAATCAGTTTGCCTTTATAATAAGTATTACTCCAGATAATGGTAACCTCCCAACTAAAAAAACACCCGGTATTTTTTAAGTTTAGAATTTTTACTCATTTTTCGAAATTTGGTTTTTAAAAGTCGAAATTTAAAAAAAAATGTTGAATAACATAAAATTTTGACGTCTTAGTCGAAGTCTTTTTTCTCGAACTGTCGACCTCATAGTCTTCAATATTTTGAACTTTTTTTACTTTATTCTCGACATTTTGTTTCCATAGTTGAAATTTAAAAAAATAGTTTCTTCTTTTGGAAAAATATAAAAAGTTTTTAGCAAAATTTTCAATTTTTTGTTTTACTTTCTTCTCGAAACTTTAACTTTAATATATAATTTTAATTTCGAAATTTTCACTCTTTTCACAAAAAATTTGGACTTAAAATTGAATATTCAAATAAATCTTAAAATGTTTAAGCTGGTTATCGAACTTTCGACTTTAATAAAAAAAATTTCAATTGTTATGCCTAAAATTGAAAAAAAATAGTATTTACAAGTTAAAACATGAAACTATCGATTTCGAAAAAGTTTCCGATCAGCTTCCCCATTTGCGGAAAGTACGATACACGCCAGTGGCCTTACTGCACGAGTCAGAGCACTACAAACCTCCCATCCTGTCCCAGCATGGCCCAAGTCAGAAAAAGTCGAATCTTAGCAGAGTTCGCAATTTGGAAAAAAATCAAATTTCGATAAATAAATTAAAATTTCCAAAGTAAATATTTTTCGGGAAATTTTAGTTTCCTTTATTAAAATTTTGCCAATCAACAGAATTATTTTCTGACAGCACACACAACATTGTAGAGGAAGAAATTTGAATTGATTTTCTGACGACGGACAGAGAATAACACTGCCCGAATCGTTAAAACTTTAAATAATCTTGTTGTTATTTATTTTTTACATCGTTTAAATTTTGTTGAGTCACAAACAGCGATTGACAACCCAAGATCCAATGCAATCGCTATTTGCGGCAATCTATAACAGATTGCCAATCCTTAATAGAAGGTTACTGAAATTTAGGATTGTGAAAGAATAACTGGCGAAGAAAAAGGCAATAAAACATGAATATAAATATGAATACTTTGCAAAGAAATTACAAAAATATTATATCTAGTGTTGAATTTACGTCTGAATATTTTGATAAATTCAAACAGCGATAATTTTGTCATTTTAAAAGGAACACCCTAATTTCCTTTAGCCTATCTTATGTAGATTTTAATTATCTTCATCAAGTTGTTACCTTTATTTTTTCATTTCATATTAAATGAATTCTTAACGGGTCGTATATCAGTGACATTATACGTAGAAATAATCTTGGTCTACAATTGAACTATCAGGAAAGCATTTGTCAAATTATTTCTAATTTATTTTATAATGTGTGGTAAAGCTAAAGTGAAAACATGTCTGATTATATTTTTTAGTAGTGAAAATTATTTTGAGTTGTTTATAATTTTCTGACGATGTAACAAGGTAATGTCACGAACATGTGGTAAATTTGCAGTTTGATACTCTGATAAGGTAAAGCCCTCATGAAATCTGGTAAAGCGAATGGTAAAAAAATGTCACAAATTTCGACTCCGTTAAAAAGAAATCAGATAGAAGAAAATTTGTTGTTGATAATAAAAGTGGCAAAAGAGCATTTCCAATTATGTCAACTACTCATGTGTTAATTTTAGCTTCATCACAGACTATCAACTTCTGTAAATAATTTAACTGATTGTTTTATAATTTAAATGTCGATATTGATTGTATTTTTTTTTTTCAAGTATACTTCATTTGTCTTTACTCAATGTGTCACTAATATGTTACGCAATAATAATTCAATGACTGAAATAAAAAAAAAACAAAAGTTACAATTGCAGTTATTTCTAAAAGTTGTAAATAAAACTCCCACAATGCCAATATCAGTTGAAAGATAATTTAAATCTGCACAAGATAGGTCAAAAGAATATATGAGATAACAAAGTTAGCGCTGTTTGAATTTACTAAAATATGCAGTCGTGAATTTACCACTCGGTAAAACGTTTTTTAATTTAAAAAAGCTGTGCAAAGTAGCTTTGTATGTGTTCTATTAACGTACCAAATATGAAATGATTATCTGGTTTCTGGAAAAAAGCTACAAAGCATTTCGTGAGACCTTCCATCTGTGAAATTTTTTATAAAAATCCAATAATCTTAAAAACCATAAATTTTAATAACAATGTTTGTTATTTAAACTGGTCTTAAAATATTAAATGGAAACCAAAAATGCAAAAATATATAGAGTATCTTATTTAAAATAATGAAGTTGGTGTCAACTTCCAGTATAACCGGAAATAGTAAAACTTTGCGAATATTTTAATTGTATTGGACTGACTAATCGACTTTGCTAAGTTGCCAAAATTTCAAATGTTTTAGATAAGTACTTTTCCAGATATCGATCGCAGATAGATAACATTTATTTGTGTGCCTAGTTTGCGAAGTAACTCTTTAGCGTACCAAGAGAAGTATTGTGGCCGAGCCCGCCGTGTGGCCCACATTTTTTGTGTGGCCGAAAAATATGTATTATAGAAAATCTATTGTTTTTAAAATGCCGTGATTGAATTTGTTGTATAGAGAAAGGTGGTGTTCATTGATCCTAGCTGTCAATATTTCCAAGACAACTGATAAATAACCAACATTTGCTATTAGTAACCTAGTACAAACTGTACAAATAATGTTGACATTTATCCCAAGGTGTACGTAAGCGCATTTGGTTATATGCCTTAAATTAATCTTCATTATTTGGCCATAATGGCACTGTTTGCATTACAAAAATATCTACAGGAGTTTTAAAAAAGAGATGAAATTGTTTCAAACGACCTTGACACCTGAGGCGGTTGTAATAGTGAAATACTACTAAAAAGCAAAATAGGGAAAAGTATGATGCTATATACTTAATTATTAAATAAAAAGCACAATGTAAAGTGATCATTAATATTAGTAAAGACAAGGCCTAACATCGATTTTTGTTTAAAAATCAGTTTAATTAAAATTCGAAGAAGTAACTATCAGACTAAAAATGTTATAAATCTTAACCTAAAAACTAACCTTACTTATTTAAAACTAATTATGTATGTTAGATTTACAATTACAATACACATAATAAGGGTCACTAGCTAAACAAGCTTTATCATGGGCCTACATTCAACAGTCTGTGGATTACACTAACAAGGAAAGGTCGCGAAGTGTCCGACGCCGATTTTGCTAATTTTTGGATATATTTTAAAGGATCAAAATCTAAGAGACACGTATTTTTTTTTATCGGCTGATAAACGGTTTTAAGGGTAGTTTTACCCCCTCAAAGTTGGGGCAAAAAATGCAGATTTTGCTGTTTCTCACATACCAAAAATGATATTCGACTCGTTTCTTTTTTAAAAAGTTTTGTTTCGACGAGAAATAAAAGAAAAAAAATGTTTCAAAATTTTCCCGCCCCCCTCATGGGGGCAAACTACCCCATTTAGAAGTTTTTTAATCATAAAAATGGTAATTACGTCAGCTAAATTTTGAAAAAAATATATGTTATTTTATACACCAAAACTAATTTTACCTGTTTTTGGATTTTGTCGAAAAAAAATTTTTTGGGGGTAAACACCACTTACACGAATACGTATATGATAGGATGTATTTTTATGATTTTTGTTTTATTTTTTTTTCTGAAGCGAAGTATTTCGACGAGAAACTAATAAAATAATTTTTTAAGATTTTTTCGGTGACCCCTCATCCCCACCCTCCACCCTTCCCTTATAGGAGGCTGAGCTATCTACTTAAAAAACCGGAAAATTCGAGATTATTATGATCCATCTACTATCTATATACACCGAAAAAAAGTTTACCAAACTTTTTTACCCCCACCCCTCCTGATAGGGGTAAATTACCCCCTTATGAAATTTTTAATTAACAAGGAAATAGTCATTATAACAGGTCAATTTTGAAAAATAAACGTTATTTTATACATTAAAATTGATTTTACCTGTATTTAGGTTTGGGTGAAGGAAAATATTTTGGGGGTGAACACCCTTAACGCAAATATTTATATACAATAGGAGATATATTTGTATAATTTTCGGCTCGTTATTTTTGAAACGAAGTATTTTAAAGAAGGTAGAAAAATATTATTTTTAAATTTTGGTTCTACCGTTCCCACCCTTCGTGTTGACATACCAGTAGAATGAGCCAGTTAGCTATCTACTTGAAAAACTGGAAATTCGAGATCATTGCTGTCTCTTTAGATACCACAAAACAGAGCTTAGAAAGGTTTTAAATTTTTGCATTTCCCATCCCAGGTGACTTATCCTTCTGATAGAAATAGGACGCGAGGTGTGGCTGGAAAAATTCGGAAAAATTATTTTTATTGTTTCTTGTTGAAATATTTCGTTCCAGGAAAAAAGAAACGAATATCTTTACCGCCATAATAATATGCACTTAAATGTTTTGGTAAATTCCCGTATTTCTTGTGTAGGTATATCTAATATACAAAACTTCTAAATTTTTATAAAGTTCAGGCAACTGACCGCAGTTTTTATATAGATATTTTATACACATATTTGTTCTAAAGGGTGTTTACCCCCAAACATTTTTCTTCGACAAACCCCAAAAAAATTCAATAAAATAAGTTTTGGTTATAAAATATAGTGTTTTTTTACTGTTATAATGACAATTTTTTGAATACTCAAAAACCTCAGAAAGGAGTAGTTTATCCCCTTACGAAGGTGCAAAAATTTAGAATTTTTTTCGGTGTATAAAAAGAGATCGTAATGATCTCGAATTTTCCGATTTTTTAAGTAAGATAAGGTGGAGAGAGAGGAAGAGAGGTGACTGGAAAAGTTCAAAAAAATTAATTGTCTAATTCCTCGTTTAAATACTTCGTTTCAGATAAAAAACGAAATAAAAATCATAGAAATACATCCTATTATATACGTGTGTGACCTAAAGGGTGTTTACCCCTAAAATATTTTCCTTCACCAAAACCCAAATAAAAGTAAAATTAATTTTGATGTATAAAATAACATTTATTTATCAAAATTGAGCTGTTATAATGACTATTTTCTTGTTAATTAAAAATTTCATAGGGGGTAATTTACCCCTATCAGGAGGGGTGGGGTTAAAAAAATTTGGTAAACTTTTCTTTTGGTGTATATAGATAGTAGAGGGATCATAATAATCTCGAATTTTCCAGTTTTTTAAGTAGGTAGCTCACCCTCATATAAGGGAAGGGTGGAGGGTGGGGATGAGGGGTCACCGAAAGAATCTTAAAAAATTATTTTATTAGTTTCTCGTCGAAATACTTCGCTTCAGAAAAAAAATAAAACAAAAATCATAAAAATACATCCTATCATATACGTATTCGTGTAAGTGGTGTTTACCCCCCAAAAAATTTTTTTTTGACAAAATCCAAAAACAGGTAAAATTAGTTTTGGTGTATAAAATAACATATATTTTTTTCAGAATTTTGCTGACGTAATTACTATTTTTATGATTAAAAAACTTCTAAATGGGGTAGTTTGTCCCCATTAGGGGGGTGGGAAAATTAAAATAAAATTTTTTCTTTTATTTCTCGTTAAAGCAAAACTTTTGGAAAAAAAACGACTCGAATATCGTCTGTGGTATTCGAGAAACAGCAAAATCTGCATTTTTTGCCTCAACTTTGAGGGGGTAAAACTACCCTTAAAACCGTTTATCAGCCGATAAAAAAAAATACGTGTCTCTTAGATTTTGGTCCTTTAAAACATATCCAAAAATTAGCAAAATCGGCGCCGGACACTTCGCGACCTTTCCTTGTAAGTTGTCTCCTGGTCTGCTGATCTGGTGCCATAAATTCAAAGTAGACCGAGCAAAAATACTCCTTTTTTTTAAATCTGGAAATACGTCTGCTCGTTTTGTCGTCGCCTTCTTATTATCCATAGATCTACGTACTTAAAATATTTTGACTTTTTGTTCAAATTGACTTTAATTTCTTTATCCATCTCTTTTTTCGGTCCCTATCCTTATTTTTTTTTAATGTTTACCTTTGTTGACCTATCTGCGTGCGTATATTGTAGGTCTTACACTTTTCCTTTCTTTGTTTGCCTCAATCTAAAACGTTTCATCCGACCCCGAAGAAGCATTACAACCGTCCCCGGCACAACCTTTAGAACATTTTCTGTTATAACTTTCGAAATATGCAATTTATATAAAAAATAATGACATTACTTTAAACCCCAATAATCAAAGATTTTATTTTATAACCAATAATAATTGTATCTATTATAATCCTCAAGTAAAATGCATAGAAATGACAACAAAAATATTTACTTAAAAAAAAAAAGACACACTGGCCCCTCTCACACACATGATGGATTCTGATAGACACAAAATACTAATAGATAAGTTCCGAAATAAGAGAAGTGTAATACTTTTCTATCCATGCCATTATCTTGTTATGCTACGTTACAGTTTTCGAATTTAATCCCGTATTTGCGAAAATTGTGTTATTGTTATTTTCCGTATATTCTTTGCAAAGTAATGTTATTTTCATTTATGTTTTATTGGTTTATTTTTCCGCAGTTACTTCTTTAACAATTCTGGATTTTCAATAACCTTCTTTGAAGGATAGACAATCTCTTATAGATTGTCCCAAGTGGCGTTTGCGTTGGATATTTGTTTGTCAATCGCTGTTTGTGATTCAACACTAAAGAACACTTAAAATTATCTTAAGATTTAAACTTTGTAAAATTATTTTTTTTTCTTGGTGGAACGGACTGGTTCTTAGTTATCTTCAAAAATTGATACTACTAAAAAGAGGTACTATCAGTATCTCTCTGAAGATGATAGCTTGGCTGTCGAAACGCGTTAGAGCAGCCTTTGTTGTGTTTTTTATTTTTTCTTTGTTTCAGGAGACAAGTATTGTATTTCAATTTTTGTAAAACTAAATAACAAAAAGATTATTTTAAGGTTTTAAGTGTTTTTCAGTGTTGAGTTATAAACAGTAATTGACAAAGATCCAACGCAATCACTCCTTGGACCAATCTATAAGAGGTTGCCAATCCTTAACAGAAATTTACTGAACATCTAACTTTTTAATGTAATAAAATAGGAAATAGTTCCTAATGTTGGTTCAGTTTCTGTATTACTGTTGCCCAACCCGTAGCTCGCGAGTTAACATGTGACTCGCGAGGTTCCGAGTTTTATTTTAGGCATCATTTTTCAAGTTTCGATAGCGTATTTATTTTTACTTTTTATTTCTTTGGCTTACAAGTATTAAGTTCCATATTAAAATCTAAGGTGTTCATTCTTTTTTTTTAGTCATCATTTTTCAGGTCCTGAACTGTGACTCACTACGATTTGGCTCCAATCTAGTAAAAGGTTGAGCACCGTTGCTCTCTTTGATGTTTGTATGACTTTCTTTTTTACAGTGTAAAAATCTTGTGTGGCTGTTATGAACAGAATTGTACGTTACGAAATAAACGAGTATTTAAAAAAGTCATGATTCTTTCTTATTTTAGAAACGTCACGGTCAATCCATTTTGCTTCGTTGTCAAGGATAGCTGCTGCAAAATTTGCTTTCGCTTTTGGTCAGCGTATCAATGGTTCGAAATCTCCGCCAATGGCTAAATTATTGAGGAAAAACATCATGAAATCAATTTTTTCATTGTTTTTAAATATTCAACAACTGCTTGTCCTCTCCTCAAAATAAATTCCCTTTTTATTTTCTCCCAGTGTCAGTGTGCGTACAGGGTAGGCGTAAGCAATGTTGACAAAGCATTAATTTTAAAATCGATGTAATCAACAAGGGCTGACTATATGAATAATCGAATTCAAAATATCTTTTAACATTGGAAATGTTTATGTTGAGATATGGGGTGAAGTTTCGGGTTTTCGTTCAAGCTTGAAGAACAAGGTGTCGGTCGGTCGGACATACTCGGATCGCCAGTCGAGCGCTCTCGGCGTCGAGAGGCCGCATAAAAACTATGAGAGAATGTTAAGTTTACAGTTCACCGCAGTGCACCATATTCGTTTAACATTGGATAAGGCTATCAGCTATGGATATTAAGAGTATGAAAAATAGCGAAAAGTGTAAGACATATTGAGAGCGTAAAAAACGTTTACGAGAGATTGAAAATAGAGAATCTAGTGAGTTAAGTACGAAAACACCACTAACAAAAACTGAACATTGTAGGCGGTATTGTGAGCATGTAAAGATGCGCAAACTTAAAGGCCCTTTAGTGAGGGGTTATAATTCCATTATTATGCTGTAAACTCTTACCCTAAATCCAATTCACGTACTGTCTTGAAGTACTCAGTAAACGAATGTGGTAAAATATCTGCACTTATAATTTTTAGGGCTCAAATAAATGTAAATTACTTTTACAATAAAGTTGACAAATTTTTGCTTGTAGATTAAATATATTTTAATATTTCATTGTTTTCGCTTTGTATTAAAATATTTCTTTCAAGAGCCATGAGCATAGATGCCTTAATATTATTTTGATTTAAATTATTTCGTAGTCTATTTGGTTATACGAGTATATTTCAATTTAAAAAATAATCTTTCAGAAGAAACTTGGCTAATGGAAACTGTAAATTTAGAAAAGATAAACATTGCAGAAATAACCTTAAAAATAGAAAAAAGTCGAAAGAAAAATATTTGAATATTCAAGTTTTCAATGGAAATCTCAGGTCGAATACTAAGGTCGAAAATAAAAAAAAATAGTTAAATAAGGCCAAAATTTTGAATTCAGAAAAGTTGCGAGAAAAATAGACAATTTTAGGAAAATATTCCAGGATTTCAAAAAATTCATAATGTTGTAAAATTTCAAAACATAGGTCAACATTTTGAGGTTAAAGATAAAACTTTGCAACTAAATCAAAATCATTTGAAAAAAATTAAAATATTTCATTCAAAGTCAAGATTTTAAATAAATGACTTGTGTTCTTAAAAAAAAAGAGTCTTGATTAAATTTAAAACCTTAAAAATATAAAATTAAAGCTTTAACACTGGTTGAAACCTTTATTGTAAGAGTAGAAAGTAAAGTTTAAATTTTGGGATTTTAAAATTTGAGGAAACCCACCACTCATGATTTAATAAAAAAGGGGGTTTTAAATTTCGAAAAAAAAGTTGACGTTTCAAAATTTCTATAAAAAATCCTGAGTTTTCGATTTTATATATTTATAATTTAAAGAATTTTTTAGGCTGAGGTCAAAATTTCGAAAATAAGTCAAAATCTTTAGAAATATTTAGAATTTATTATTTAACATAAAAATTTTAAACAAAACATAAATATTTATTGACAGTTCAATTAAAATAAATGACATTTTGAAGGGTTGAGGAATTTTGTGAAAAAGTCATAATTTCAAGAAAATACGCTATATTTATTTTTTTAATGCAACAACTTGGGTAAGACTCGCAAGACTGATGTTCAAATTTTGAATTCGTTTGAAATCCGAAGTTTTAAGAAAAAACACAAAAATTGCAAGTTTGATGTAAAAATTTAAAAAAGTCGAAATTGTGGAAAAAATTTATTAAATTTCGGAAAAGTCCAAAATTTGTGTTTATAATTATTTTGAAAGCATAAACGCATAATTTTGTAAAGAAGAGTAAAAATTTGGAGAGAGTACTCCAAATCTATTTTTGACAAGTTTTCGACATTTTGAGTTTCGTTCAAATGAAAAAGTCAATAAGTTGACGATGAAAATTTTTTAGGAACGTAAATCCCAAAGAAATTATCAGTGATTGACAACTGCAAGATTTTAATACATTTAAATTGCTATCATAACAAACCTTCTGATGGAAAATTCTCATTTTTTGGATGTAGAATGGAAATTGTTACTGCTCTATACTGTCTGTTTTATAAATTTGTGTATCTTAGTAATTCAAATCATCGTAAAAACGTGAAAGAAAATAGATTTCTGACGGATTTTCTTTAGATTAGAAAATTTTAACCTCACTGGATAAATAAGACGTCAAAATTACCTTTGAGGGATCAACCAAAATAATCAATAAGTAATCGAGTGCCGGGTTCGCTACGTTCTCTTCTAAAAAAAAAGTAGAGCACACTTGATACATTTGAACATCCGATAAAACTGTAACTGACATAAATTGAAATGTATTATTATTAAACGGCGCGAGTATAATTAAATACCATATATGTTGCTAATTTAAAGCAGCTTCCCATTTTCGTTTTTAGATTCAAGTGTTCAGTTCATTACGACAAGCGTATTTTTGATATTAAGAAATTTCATTATCTTTGCGATTCTGTGGAGGGAGATTCAAGTGACGTTATTGAATCATTGTCAGTATCAGCTAATTATTATTAATTAATTATGCAAGATCGCTTTAAAATAAAAAAACAGGTCCAACTGTCCTAAACATTTTTTAATTCACAAAAACCACACAACCCGGTCTAAGACAACTAATTAACTGTATTAAAGGTTTTAGAGCTTTCGGCAAAAAAAGGGAAATAATTTTATTTATTCCTATAATAGCCGAAAAATTAAATGATCATGCAAAGCGAAAATGGCAATCAGTACAACCAGTACAGCTCTAGTTTTAATTAGAAATAGGTGCAGTAACTTTAAACAATGTCCAGCGTTGTTAAATCCAGGGTGTCGAGCAAACATCATTACTTCAGCATTAGTTAAAAAATTGTAATTTTCTTTAAAAGAGTTTGAAGTAATGTACCATATGGATCAAATCACATCTAAACGAATTCACGTGTGATCTGGAATAAGATAAACAAAATCACAGAACCAACCTTAATTTTTAAGATTGATAAATTTGCCATTCAACTTGCCCTCTAATGTTTTTTTCGATGATCCTGATTTCAATGCGAAATAATCTAAATAGATTCATTAACTGACTAACTAACTAACTTTGGGAGTAATTAGAAATTCCATTGAAATTTGAAAAAATTAACTTCATTTTCAAGAAAACAAATTGGTTTGAATGCAGCTGGTCATTTAAAAGTCCATTCAAAGGAACAAAAATATGACATGCAATTCGCCCAATCAATAATACAAGAAGATTTCCGTTCCGTTTCTAATTTATCCTATTGTACTGTCAAGTAAGATCACCAAAATGTACAGAATGATAAAAAGGGTATCCATATGACACCGATTTTCAACGAGTTTTATGGCATCAGCAAAGAAGAACTTATTTAAACTTTCTGTTTAATAATGGTAACTTACGGCACCACTTGTGCACCCTTTTTTGCAGCCCGTTTCTTAAAATAGCAAAAGAAGCTGAAGAACAATTCCCATTAGAAAGTAAAATAATCAGTCGCAATTTTTATAAGAACGACTTATCAACAGATTTGATCTCAGCTAAAAGTGTTAGTAATTTTATTCAGCTATATTTGTGTCCTAGTGTAAACGGGCAAGGGAATTTAGTCTCAGATACCTGAGATTTCTATTATGAAATAAATCTCTAATCTAAACGCACTCTTAGGGTTAATTCATCTGATCATTAAAATGCTAAACTTATAATACAATATATAGGTCCCTTTTATTTTCAGAGATATCGGCTGTGGAAATGTTAACTAAAAGAGCCTGTATATTATTTAAAATTTTGTTTGGATCAATTCTAATTTCAGTACTACTGAGTAATAATGTAAGATCCCCGTAATTATAAGTCTATTCTTAAGCTTTATATCTGTAATTTTGATCATTTCTTGCAATTGGTTTGCTATTTATCATATTATTAGGATTTTATTGAAGCTGCAAGACTTCAAGGGGGCTAAAATGTTCCGATTTCTTTATAAATTCTTTACCTGCTAAGGGATTGTCGACCTCTTACTTCTAAATCTTGGCCCTGTGATAAGTAGATCATATATCTTGTTTGTAAGCGGTAGCTAACTGACTTCAATATAGAGTAGTCAATAGACCATAAACAGGAAACATATTTTTTAACCACTGTGTAGTATGAGGTGCCGGTCAGGACATAATAATTTTTTATGAATATTTAATAAATCAAACAATTTATATTAAATTTGAAATTATATATTATTTCTTTCTTGCAGTATATTTAATTTCAATGAATATGGATATTTTAATCTTCTGTTAAAAATTTTATATAAATATTCTTAAATATCTCTTATAAAGATTTTATGTGATTTCAAAAATATTTATATAAAGTGTGATATATCAAACCACCGTAGCGGGCGCTAGAAGCGCTGGAACTTAAATTAAGGTTTGAAACTTTTTTTATTTTATTATTTATTTATTTATTATTATTTTGTTATTATTATTATTATTATTATTATTATTAGCAGCATGCTGTCACTTTTTATGTCAGATTTTAGTGCTATTGATAAATATGTAAATATAATCAAGATTCAGGTGGCGACAACGAAAAATAAAATTGATATATAAATAATACCATACTCCATGCCCGATTCGTGCGGCTACTATCGCCTCTCACGGTCGTTTCATGTTTCACAGTTTATATAAATATTTTTAAAACCACATAAAACTTTCATATAAAATATTTAAATAGATTTATGTAAAATTTCTATCAGGAGAATATAAATATTCATTTTTACAGAAATGAAGTATATTTCAAGAACGAAACAATATATAATTTAAAATTTTACATATATTGTTTGATTTATTAAATATTCATGAAAAATAATTATGTTGTGAACGGCGCCTCATAGTGTACTGGTCCTTCGAATATTTAACAACAATCAATTTAAATAGCCGAATAGTGATCGGCATCGGCAGTTCAGATTTCTAGCCCAATATTCGGAATGCAGTAGACCCGTCTAAAAATGTTTGGAAGGTGTTATCGGAAAATCAATTTTGGCGAACTATAAAGTACTTCTCCCTTATAGTCCGAAACTTTTTGAAAAAGAGCATCTTGTAATCTGAATAATTACATATAAAAATGATGAGATAAAATCTATACTTAAGATTATACAAAATTAAACTTCACGAATTAAGCAACAACAAAATAATAATAATAAATAACACAAGGTTTATTACAGAATTAACGTAATACGTATTGTTGTAAATCAATACATATTTTATATAATTATTATTATTTACTACTTCGAAGATACATAGATAATTGTCGTGGTGAATTACAAGGGATGTCGGATAAAACAAGGGTCTTCGTCACTAAGATTCTAGCCTTAATAATCTAAATAAATAAAGGTTTCATATTTTAACACGATCGGTAAAGAGGTTATGAAATGATTAATTAAATTATTTTTTATAACAACTTTGAAAGTCTGCAATTCGAAAAGTAAACATTTTTTATTAATTTTTTTTCGTAATTCGTATTTATTTATCATTCCGAATCAACTGCCAACGTTGTCTTTGAAATTTGTAAATACCCTGTATAACCTTGTATGTTAAATAAAGTGTTAATTATGTTTCTATTTGGTGTTATCATTTCCAATGTCTCCGTTGGTTGCAAGGATTGCGAAATCTGTGAATTTTTTTTATTTTAACATCAATATTAGAGAATGACAAGCAGTGTCAATTGAATTAAATACATCTATCACATTTTTTTTCACATAGAGTTGTTTTATATAGTTTCAGTATTTTCTTAAAATTTAGATGTTCAATTTGGAATTCTTGTAGAAACTTTGCTTAAAATTTAACTTCAGATTGCAAAAACAGTTTGAAATTTTAGTACTAAAATTGAAATTTCCAGAAGAAAAACGAAACATGTTAAAAAATTCCAAATTTCTAGCTTAGAACTGAAAATTTAAAAAATAGAAAATATTCCGCTTTACTGAACCAAAAATCGTTTAGTAAATTGGCACTACGGTAGATATGCATTACTTTACCGCATAGCAACTGTCACTGTCAAATAAATAAATACACTCAGTTGGCCATAAAGCATAGACGAAGACGCTTCTAGAGCGACATTTAAAATGTCTTGGGCACAATTTACTAAATTCTTTAAGTAGTAAGACTCATGCTTATAATTTAAAATAGGTAATTTTAAATAAATTCGACCCACACAAATTTGTCAACTATTGTAATATAATAACGAAGGCTTCCACGGCCAGAGTCAGTACAGGATATACTTCTTCCGGGATTGGACCGTGTCAAAGAACTACTAAAAGTGTTCGACGTTTCGCCCCCATCGTAGGGGGCTTCTTCAGGAACAAAGAAAAGAAAAATAAATGGCGTGTACAGGGTTCCTTGTTCTTGTGGCTCAGTGTACATCGGAGAAACGGGGCGATCATTTAAGACGCGAATATCCGAGCACCAAAGATGTCTTAGGTCCGGTTTATTTTCGCAGTCAGCCATGGCCTAACATCAACATGAGACCGGACATAAGATTCTCTTTGATAATATTTCAGTCATATCCAATATTCCCAATTACTATAATAGAAAGATACGCGAGGCCATTGAAATCCAAAAATTCCCCAAAAACATCAACAGAGACGACGGTTACATCTTTCCTTCTTCTGGAAACCAACCATCGGAAATCTTCGAAAGTGATCGCGCAGACGAATGGTATATAAAGTTTTCCTTTCCCTCTTTCCTGTCAGAAGAGTTTTGCCTCGGGTATTGTGGACGTACTGAGTTACCGTGCTCTGATGTTTTGAAATTGGCCTTTGCATTCTTTCATTTTTGCATATTCCCTCATATTCCTCTTTTCATTTATTTTTCTATTCTTTGTTCCTAAAGAAGCCCCCTACGATAGTGAGCAAAACGTCGAACACTTTTAGTAGTTCTTTGACACGGTCCAATCCCGGAAGAAGTATATCCTGTATTGTAATATAAGTCAACAAAGTCGTGTCAGGTTAAGGAAATAGTAAACAGAGGATCCTTCAAATGTTTAACTTTGTAATGCTTCCATATCTCTAATTATTTATTTCTGTCACAAAATGTTAAAAAGTAGCATAACAAAATTCGTGTGATAAGCATTTTACTGCACTCGTATTATAGCTTTAAGTTACTTGCATGTTGTGCTCGGTCGTACTCAAACACTACACTCGTTTATTAAAACTTTGCTTTTTTAGACCTGTTTAATATATTATTAGCGGAGTAGCCACATCTACCTCAATAAGCAAGTTATTTTTATTTTCTGCCGAGAACGTTACATATTCCTTACAAAATATAGTAAGGTAAATGTCCCAAATTCAGACATTTCTGTTTATTCGACCAAAATAAGAAATTTATAACACTAAAATATATGTTGAGCTATCCATTGATCCATTTTGTAATTTACCGACATTTTAGTAGTCAATATATTGACAATCACCCTTTAAATTAGAGATAATATATTCTCTCTAATTAAAGGGTGATTGACAATTGTCTGTTATACCCAATAGCTAATAAGTATTTTTTAAAAACTAAGCAGATTTTGTCCATTTTAGTCTTTAGGGTAAGTTGCAACTAATTGATGAAACTGAAGTAAACTTTATTAAAGTTAAATATTACTTTAATAAAGTTAAATAAAATTCATATTAGTTTGTAATAAATTTTTTGATTTTCTGTCAAGAGAAATGCCTCTTAAATGTTTGATTTTGCATTTCTGTTAGTTAGGTTCATCGAAATGTCTGATTTTTGAACAAACTGCACTATTACCGTCGAAATTAGGTGACATTGGAATAGTTGTTAAAAATATAAATCAAAGCATTTTATGCGAAGTTTTACGCTAAATAGCTATTTCGGAACTCCTTAAAAATAATTGTCACTTGGAAAAATTAATATTGATTAACGTCCCTAAAAATATCTTGGAAACGGTTGCTCGTATTAATTTTTAGTAAGTACGCCTTTCTTACGTAAAAAATATGAAGAAATAAAATAACCCATTTAAAATTTATATACGTGGGTGCACAAAAAAGTTATGATGATTTAGAATTACGCAGGATAGCGCAGGTAGCGCCCCCTATCAGCTAATGGTAATATGTTAGCAAATTAAAGTTTGTCGACCTAAGAGACCCTCTTGTGCCAAATTTTGTGCCTATATAAAAATTCATTCCACAGTTATACGAAAAAAATCGAAATTTTTGTTTCAACTTTGACACCCTGTATTTCTGTTAATATCAACTTTTGGTATAATATAAATGCAGCTAAACTATATTATTTCTATTTGAAAAATTCCACCATTGCTCTGTGTGCCATTACTTATGGTCCACCCTGTATATTTATCTCAAGATTATCTATGTCAGATGTGTAATACAGTTTTCTTGCAAATAAAACCACAACTAGTCAATTGTAACTGTAATTGTATCGAAATGGTTAAATTAACATTTATATGTATATATTTGGAGTATAATCTCCACAAGTTGGAAATCGGGGAGGGACTGATGGTAGATCTTTTTTGGCCCCAATGTGTAATATTAAATTCATCCCTATAACTATGTGGTATAGAAAATGACAGTGGAAAAACCAAAATCCTGGATTATCAGCTTGAAATCTGATAACAATGTATCCGTTATTTGGCACCTGTAAGGTGTCTTTTCCTGGGGCATTAGGCATTTGCCTCTTCAGTAGCCCACGTTTGTCGAGATCCACGACCTGCGCCACGTTAATCTTATTTACTTCTCTGTCCTGCGATTTCCCAATACCTATGACCCGAAACGTGTATCCGTGAAGGTGAAATGGATGACTTAGGTTAGGTCTTTGAACTAAAAGTGTGATTTCAGTTACTTTACTTGAGGTTATTGGACTCACCTTCGTCTACCAAAATTATTTCCACAATTTTATTTAGTGGAATGTCTATTTTGTGAATGCACATACAGTTCTCACTGCAGTTGGATGGCTTGTTCTTTCCATTGCAAAAAAGCCGCGGGTCTATGTCGTTATATTGAGATATTAAAGGAGCCGGAGGATTTATTGAAGAGATACCATCTATCAAGCTGACTATATGTCGACCACTGGCACTAACTGAAATAATATTTCACCTTTATTCTTATTTGTGCTAACATGAATAGAAAACAAACAACAAAACATTAGTGTACTGAACTCAGGTACTTCATCGGCAATTTATCAATAATTGCACAGGACAGCCATTTTCAAGCCTATTAATCGTAATTGATTAGCAGAAAAGGCATCAAATTTATCTGTTTCCAATAAATTTCAATAAACTAGATGCCAAATGGTTTATTTTCTGCAATAAAGGTTTATAACCTCTCATCGATGTAAATTGCATCTAGTTCTCTGTTATTTGTAACATGTCACAAATTCTAAAACTTCTAAATGTCTAACTTGATTGTCCTGTGATTTATCTTATGTTGGAAACGAGACTTAATTTTTCTTCTCTCTTATATCTGAAATGAGCAATGTGCTCAGTTAGGTTCAGTTTTAATGGATCTCTGGAGCTTGTCTACATATAATAAACTGAAGTTGTTATAAATTGCTGAATTCTCAAATTTATTCAATTTATTTTTAACATTGTTCAAATTATTGCAAAGATTGATTATGTAAACTACTTCTACATTGCTATTCTTTAGAACCATAAAGTTTTTTTTATAATCTTTGGGTAGTATGACAATTTTATAATTAATATTTTTAATCCCTAGGACTAGAGAAATTTTTAATATTTTCTGTGTTATTTATTGTTAATTAAAGTGAAGAGTTGTAAATTTTGCAATTGTTGTAGAAATACCATCTCTAGATCGGTCAATCTCAGCTAAATTTTGAATCAGTTTTTTAAAAATATGTACATTCCTTTAACATGCTGTTTACGACATTTGTGGTAAAAGCATTAAAAGTGGTAACATCTTTTATGTAAGCTGATTCCTTAGTGTGTCTAGATTTACTTGATGAAACCTTTAAATGTTGATTGAGGTTAATTTTTTTGCAGGCCATAATTACGGCTATCTATAATGATGCGATTTGTACTGATTTATTTTCCATGTACGTCAAATTCTATAATGATTTTTTTTAATAACTAAAATATCTGAAAACTGTAGTGATCCATTATTTCATTTTTTAAATGCGAAGTTAATTAAACTATTGTATTTCATGTTTAACTAATCAATAAACATATCTAATCCAAATAACAAAAAAATTCTTTATTCAATATTCTTATTAGAAGTGACCTCAAAAAGATTGGCTAGAAATGGATTTTTTGGATTTCATATGATTGTTTAAGTTATTTGTTTATACGTGAAAACTATTGTTCAGTTGAAAAACGTCCTGCTTCATGCACAATGCAATTAAAGCTTTCTATTCGGATATTACTTCCTTGGCTATCTAATTAAGTAAGTTTTTCTAAGTAATTTAAATTTTTTGGCATTACTACGCAAAAAAAAGTAAACATACGTTATATTATACAAGACTTTTTCTCATAAAATTTTGAGACCTCCACTTTCTTTACAGAGTTGTCAATTGTAATATCACTGTATTGTATTGAGTAATAATGGCAATATTTCTTATCTGTTTGAAGCGAGTAATAGGTAGTAGAAGTATATTGATTTGAGTTATTTAAAAGAATCTGTTTTAAACTCCAATTCAAAGAGCCAATGAAAAATCTTTATGATAATGAACCTCAATACTCTGCAATCTACATCCATGTTTTGATAGCAGCAAGAATATCATTGCGATTAAGCAATGATCTTTTTTTGAGAAACAGAAGATATAAGATTCTTGTGACTATTTCTGTACTAAGAAAAATGTGTTCAAAGAGTTAATAAATATTTTGCATGTGTAAACTAGATCCGAAAAGCTAAGCCACCTTCTTTGAAAGACCACCATAATCCTGCAATGAAACGTAATTTGTGTAACAATTAAAAATTATCTGTAAATAAATGTTTTTATAATATGGTTTGACAGGATAAAAATAGAATTAGATTCAAAGTCAACAAATTATTAAAAACCGCATTTCAAATTTTAAGTGGTAAAATTCATGCCGGCCTGTGATATTCTCCAAATAATTTTTTTTTGCATTTACAATAGTAATTTGCCTCGGGTGTTTAAAATAATGCGTTGCATAGTTTTTCGCAATTTCTTAGTCAACAACTTTTCTTGCGAATTCTTGGAGACTACCCTGCAACTAGCTGCTGCTCAGATAAATCAATAGGTATTTATAGCTCTTTTATGAAACTTCACTAACAATAATTTTACTAAATAAGTTAAAATATTTCTTTTGCTATGGTAGTATCACATCGAATTTACCAAGAAATCTGTTGTAGGTTTGGGGCCTGAATATCTGCTCAGTTGTATAATTAAAGAAGCGGAAAGGCAGGAAAATCTTGACATCTGCATTTGGTTTAAGAAGTTCCTTGTCAATTTCTCCTGCATTTTTGAGTTGATTGACACAAACGGCATCGCTTCTTGATGCACCACATTGCCCATCTAGTGGATTCAATACCTAAAATTGATTCAAAATGAGTTATATTACACTTCGATGTTAAATTGTTATTTATAGAAGGATGTTACATCAACTATTAGCAGTGATAATGTGACAATGGCAAAAAAATAATTTAAAAACCCGAAACTGTAAGTTTATTTTTTTGTAAAACTTGCAATTTTTGCTTAATATTGTTATTATATTATTTGTTTTAATAACTTTTTTTATGTTCTGGCCTTACACACATTCATCTTTGGTGGAACGGACTGGTCCTTGGTTATCTTCAAAAATTGAAATACAAATCTTGTTCCCTGAAACCACGAAAGATCGTCCCGCTAAAAATGATAGCTTGGCTATCGAAACGCGTTAAAGCAACCCTTTTTGGGGTTTTTAGTATTCCTTGGTTTCGGGGGACAAGATTTGTATTTTAGTTTATTCACCTTGCCTGTAAGATTTCTCTTCTAATTTCACATTTATCATTTGAAAACTTTGGCAACAAACTATGTAATGTTGAGGTAGTTATTAGTTTATTATAACGTGAATGGATTCTTTTTAAATGATTGCAAAATATTCTAAACAGGCTAGGAACATTAAGAACATTTGGAACATTGTCAGATATTTTAGCTGCGGGCGTTTTTTTGGCTATGTATTTCTTTTTCTATTTTAAACATTTGTAATTTGACAGGCGCTTCTTAATTCTTTATAAAAAAAGGAGCTTGTTACTTGGGTTAATAATTAAATTTGAGGCACGTTTCAGTATTTTTAATTTGCGTCTTTCAGCTTAATTATTACTGATTACGATTATTACTTTATTGATTTTCTTGATAGCGCTTTGGTCAGTAAAGCATGAATCTATTTTTTTAGTTTATGTTTTATTTTGAATTGACAATGTTTACGTTTCAGTAGTCAGGTAATTATTGAGCTGGCAATATGTTTGATGTTTAGATTCGCGTCAGGCATGTTGGTCAGAGTAACGTTCTGAAATATAATCTATTTATATGGGTGGAGGTATCGTTTTTCACTATCCATTTCCACTTTAGATAAACATCCGAAGGCTTCGCCAACATGCACAGAAGCAAAACGGTGATACCAGGATAAACCATATTACTAACTCAACGGAAACCTGGACAAGCCAACGGTAAACATTGCCGATATAAAATACTAGGGAAACTAAAAAGTAATCAGTAGGTTTACTGACCAAACTCCTATAAATAATGAGATAGAAAACTAATAAATGCAAAATTTCAGGAAAAAAAGTAAAGTTCTTTGGTGCATAAATCATAATCAAAGAGAAATTGAAAAATAAACAGGTGTAAAAACCATGCATCTGGCCGGTATGTATGTAGATAATAGGTGCAACTTAACGGATTTGCTCTGCGAAAAATAAATTTGCCAGGGTTTCGCTTTCTGTTAGTTGGAGACGGTGACCCATCTGAGATTTACCAACGTCCAGCAGTTCTTAGCATAGCCTCAGAATCTTCAAATAGGCATCTATGAATTCAATAAAAGGAACCACGGAAATACATCGGGTTCCCACAAAAGAAAAATATCACAAATACAGTAGAAAATTCAAGCGTAGGAAACCGTTCGTATTTTGCAAAGCTCTCGCTACTCCCGAGTCCGCAAAGGAATATTACGATAATTTCAGGGATAAATGTAAAATAGCCACGTGTGTCTACTTTGGTAGTGTAAGGCCTTACAGTGGTTCCGAGATACTTTTTACAATAGGCTGTAATTGCCTAGGTCATCTTCAGGGAAAAAACAAAGTCAAAAATAACATAACTCCTTCTGGCACTTTTGACGACCTTTATAAACCAGCCGAAATGCGAAGTTCTAGTACAAGTTGTTAGGAGAAATTCGCCATAGCATTGGCGAGATTAACACAAAACCGAAAATGATATGACCTTCGTAAATACTCTTTAAATATAGTCATCCAAATTATTGCTGGTTACCTATGGCCATTATTATATTTTAAAGTCTGGAGAAAGAGCCCTTTAACTTAGTTAGACTGTTAAATTTATTTATTTATTAAATTATTTAAACATTCATTATTGGTTTAGACTTATCTTTATATGTCTGTACAGTTATCTTATTTAGCGTTGTTATCACCTTTCGGAATTTTTCTTATTATCGACATTTCTAAGCTTTTAGTATTTTTCTTGTTTAAAATGGTACTAATTAGGTATTAATATTATTTAAAATCTTATCATAACACTCGCCTATTGTTTGTATTAATCCTTTAGCTGTTGTTACTAGATACCTAATTCTTTTTTGAATTTTTTAGTATACATGTTAGCGCGAATCCCCTTAAACACCCTATATAGTTGTCAAGTGGTGGCAACTTGGCTACGTCAGGACGGGCGAGCTCAGGAAACGCAGCAGGAATGTATCGCGCAGCAGTACCGAACATACGCCGGAACCGAAGAGCCGTCGCGATAAATCGGTTGTACCTTAGAAAAGAATAATAGAATCTTAATCTCTAATATCGACTTTTATTGGGAAAAAATACACCCCCAATTTCACCCCTATAGTTTACATACATTTATTTAAGTTTTGTTATTGAGTCCAATAAGCTACAAGTTCTTAAAGTGCGACGATATTAAAAGTTCCGAAACTGTAACAGTGTTATTATTGGGTTCGTAGCCTCCTCCGTTGATTTAGTTTGGTGATTTTCTATGATTTCGTGTCGAAAATAAGCAAAAAAAACTAAAAAATACCTAGTGTTCATTTTCCCCCAAATTTCTAGAGGTCGTGTGTTGATTTATTTTCGATAATAGTTTTTTCTATCAGAGGACTATTATCCTTACAGAAATCTTAATTGGACTTTATTTTGCATTCGCTGATTTGGCCTTGTACTTCTGTTACCACGCAAGGTAATGAAGTTGGTTACCACTGGGGTCACGAATCACAGTCTGTAACATGTAAGAGCTCAGGCATCACGTTTCTTCACCACTAATTAATAATCTTGGAGATTTTTAAATGAACTCTGGCATGATTATTTATCGCTTTCCTATTACCTCTTGCTTTATTAA
The DNA here is from genome assembly GCA_028583605.1 of Dastarcus helophoroides. Classification (NCBI taxonomy): domain Eukaryota; kingdom Metazoa; phylum Arthropoda; class Insecta; order Coleoptera; family Bothrideridae; genus Dastarcus; species Dastarcus helophoroides. Next base: position 1,663,523 of record CM053332.1, on the reverse strand, counting down.
TCTTTACTGACCGAATTTGAGGTGAGAATATCTTTTATAAATAATATTTTTTTTAACTTCTATGATTAACTATAACTCTTAGAGGATTTTAAATGTTTAACTTAATCCTGTGTAGAAAAAGAATGTTGTAAAAATACTTACTATACCCTGAGGAAGTCCATTGAGATAAGAGGGTCTTTGTGTTGTAGGCATTTCAGTAGCATTTGCATACATTAAGATTGCCAATTGCTGGACTTCTGCTATTCCACATTCTCCTAGTCCCCTTAACTGTATCCAATAGGCTCTAGAGCTTTGAGTGGCGTTAATCACGAAATCGTAACGTTCACCTAAAAATCAATAGAATCTTATTTATGCTTCCTAGGCCGTTCAAATTTAAATATTATTTTAATAGAATTTTTTGAGTATTAAAAATAAATTATGTACCGCTGAAATTAACCGTTTTTCAATTAAATATGCTACAGTTAAAAATATTTACAACCAACAATCAGAGACTAGTTTCGGTTTTTTTTTGCCTTATTCAGTATAATACGGTGGCTATAAATATTTTCAGTTTATTAGTCACGTTCTACAACTTCGTTACAAAACTATCGACATTATTTCTTAAATTTAACACACTCAAACGCATGTCATGCCCAGGGCGCTTATATTTAATGAACGCTGTTATGCATGGCTAATCCATAATAAAAGAAATTTATACCTTATTACTGACGGTCTTTGAAACACTAGTTAAACGATATACATATAATTAGGAACAACTATTTGAAAATAGCTTTTTAAAAATTTACTTTATTGAACACAACACCTACATTTGGTTGAGCTCGCATAAAGGTTAAGCTCCCCAGTTATACTAATAAGAATTGACTAAAGTTAAGCTACGAACTATGAATATATTAATTTTAAATACCCTAAAAATCAAGATGTTGCCTTAAATGCACTCCATCAGATTCTAATCTAAACAAAACATATAAAGGCGATAAGGGCTTAAAGCTATGCCATCGTTCCTATTAACTTCAGGGAATACGTTGAATATAAGTATATGCTTGGTTGTGAAGAACCGCTTAATTTTCTCTCCTAGGAAGTTGTAAACATAAGTTTTGAACACAACGATAAAACTTCACCTCCATCGCGACATTTCTATAAGAAAATTACATAAGAAGAAAAACAAAGTTTCTCTAATTTTCTCAGAAATAATTCGATGGGAAAAGCAATTAACTGCATCACTGTAAAGCTTTTGAGAAATAAAGCTAAAATAATTGATAGGTTTTTAATCAGATAACAAATAACGAAGTTTAAGCAGATTTTAGAAAATGACGTTTTAGATATTTTTGTTTTTAAAATATAAACGAGCCGCCATTCAATTGTTATCTTAATGGCATGTTGATTGGCATAAAATTCCACACTTATTTTACCTACTTAGCTGACTTTCTATTTCCACTAATAACGAAGTGGGACACTTGTACAGGTAACGCAACGCTAGAGTAGACGGCGACGCGAAAAAATGTTTTTTCAACTATTAAAAATCTTTCGTGCTCCTTGACAAGTTTTCACCTTAAAAAGTAAGTTATATTCTCATCTTACTTCACCCCTGGGAGTACCTGATTGTATTTATTAAAAAAAAGCTATTACTTTTGTCTTACCAGAAAATGAAATGATTGTGTCCACCTGAATGGGCTCCACTGGGATGCCATCGGTTGCTATAATCAATAACTTGTGACCCTCTATGCTAAGTTGTGCCGGGCATACGGTCGCAAAAGCGTTGATCATCCTAAATCTATATCTTTTCCCGCTAGTAACATTAAACATTTCCAATGGTGTGTTCGTCATGTTGCCGGTCTCGGGATCTATGTACTGGCCCTTGCCGTTGATGAGCAAACTTTCAGGATCCTGCGCGATGTTATTTCGGAGTCTGCCAGGGAATTTTTCGGCTGCCTAGCTCATGCATCCAGTCGTTGAGCATCATCACGTGTGAGGTTAAATCGTAGTCGTACAGTTCGCTGTTGGGGTCTTTTTCAGGGGAGTGCCTGACAATTAAACTTCCTTGGAGGCCATTTAGTTTTTGGAGTCCAGTATGAGCGTGCCAGAAATGTGTGCCCGCGTTTGCTGCATACCATTGATACCTGAAATATTTCGAAAATTTCTCAAATGTATAATCACAGTTTTAGGAAATGAAGATATTTTTTATAGTTGTATAAAATAAAAACCAAGCGAGCTTGGTCGAGTAGTATAGGCACCGGACTACAATCTAAGAAAGCTGGGTTCAATTGCCGCTGGCGGCTTTATCCACCGCTCGTTTTTAAGAAACGCCCTTGTTCCATAGGTACGTAGCTTTAGTACGAGCAACCAAAAATCAAAAAAAGAAAGAAAAAAAAAGAAAGATTGTAAAACTTATTTATCCGCCAATAAATAGCAAAATGAAAAACCAAAATATTGGAGGAGCAGTATCGTAACAGTATAATAAATGTATCTGATACATTTTGCCACTATTTTTTTAGTGAATATGATGAAAATGCCAATGCTATGCTGAAATATACGTATTTCTGCTGTTTATCGATATAGTTAAGGAGTAAATCTTTCTTTTCATTTAGCTAGATTTAAAATAATAAAATTATTATCTCACTTTAAAACACTGCTCAAGTCATCTTACCTAAAATTATTTCCTTGGTGAATTGGGCACTGAGTAACGAATGGTACCCCGTCGTAATACTGAGTACCCATCTGTCTGAGTCCGTGCCAGTGAATAGTGACTTCTTCACCTTCTATCTGATTTTCCACATCGACGACAACTTTGTCACCTTCGCAAACCTGTATGCTGGGTCCTGGTATCATTCTATTCGCTGATAAAATGCTTCGTTCTATTCCATCTACCTCAATACATTGACAACCATAAGTGAATTGATTAGTGTCGTTGGGTTTACATAACTGACATGCACTGGAATAATTAAAAAGTAATACATATATGAGTTTTTTTTTCTGGACCTGCATTTTAAATTAAATATTATTGAACTTATTTTTTTATTTTTAAAAAATAATTTATCAGTTATATTTTTTATAGTGATTTAATTATAAAGCTCTTCTAGCATAGGATGTGTGGCACTTGGACAATCAATATTATTTAGTAAATTGGTGGGGTCATTTGCCAGATTTTTGTAATTAATTAGGTAAACCCTAAAGGTTACAGCTTCAGAGGAATTAATTTTTTTTAGGGTATTGATAACGAAGACTTTTTTTAAAAATTAGTTTCATAATCTTTCAGTGTGATCAAGAAGCATAATATTTGTCAAAGTTGTATTTTTTTTGAATTGAACACTCTATATATATTTATATTTTCAAATTCTATGTTTAAAATAAAAGTCAGTTTTATTTGTGTTTATCTTGTGTAAACTTTAAGGATTTGGAAATACTTTGTATTTTGCCAAAATGTAGTAAGAAGGTCATCATTTAAATTCTTAACACCTATTTCAGCTATCGAAATTAAATTTAAGATGAGTTCTACTAATTGATTAAATTTTGTTTCACGCATGTAATTAATTAATTGGATTATACAGGTTGTGCGAAAATTATGAACAAGTTAGTACAAGTTTTAAATGGTAATAACTTGTTTATTTTAAATAGAACATCCTGTATTTTATTTCAACGTCACTTGAAGAATTTAATTCTCTATCAAATACTGTTAGGTTTTCCTGTATCAACTGTCCTCATTTTTATGGAAAACGCACATATTCAAAATGGAAACCGATTTTAATAAATTTAATATTTATCAATTCAATTAAGGTAATGTCACTAGTAATTGTCATCACCCCAGTAGTTACCATCAGACATATTTTTGGAGAAAAAATAAGATTATGTTTCTTTACTTTAATTCTCTTACGGCCTTAGTCGATTCCTATATACAGTGTGTCCCAGTGGACGTGGGATAACATCGGTAACTTCATTATTAATGGAGATAGAAAGTCGGTTAAATAAACAAAGTAGTACAAAATTTTATGCCCATTAACATGTTATTAAGAAAACCATTAGAAATTGCCTTGTTTAGATTGTATTAGGAAAAAAATAAAAAAAAACAACTTTTAAGCCTTCTGTAACTTCTTCGTTTGTAGTCCTATTGACAGAAACCAAAGGTATTTTTATTTTACCTCCAAAATGCTTTTCAGTTGCGTAGCTAGTTGTTTTCTTTGCGTTAAATAATTGGTGAGAAAATTATGGTAACTTGTTTTTTCTTATGGGTGCCATATTGGATTTTCCCATTTTCTAATTTATCATAAGATTCTGAGTAATTTGATATGTTACAAGTCATATGTCAATGTCATGGAGACGTTACTAAAAAATAGATAGAATCACAAATTTTTTTAAAAAATACTCGTAATTTCATATTTTAAATAGAGATTTCAAAAATTTTTATTCTAAAACTCCCAGTGTGCATAAATTAGTTAAAATAAATATTAAAATTGATTGCAGAATTTGTATTATTTCCTATAGTAAATGATCAGTGTTGTTCTATTCATCAGTTACCTTAGAAATACTGGCAGGTAGGATACATGAACGCCACCTTTCTATAAAAGTCAAATCTGATGAAAACTTTTTAAAAGTAAAAATTTTCATCTAAATGCATATTTTTCGCTTGCACAAAAAATGTTGTGTGTGCCTCGGTCGTGTAACTCTTTAGCGACCTCGAAATTGTCAAGCCTCGGCCGCAGAGCGGCCTCGGAGACAATATTTCTCTCGGTGGCTAATAAGTTACTTCGCGACCTAGGTACAAAAATAAACTATTTTATATTGTTTCATATTTACTTCAGCAAACTTGAACCTTGTCGTATATTTTTTATTACTAGATGCAGTATGAATTTCGATGTTCTATAATTTTTGGCTGCACATAGCTGCACTTCTGTTTATCATAACGGTTTAAGCATAATGATGCAAATTCCCACTTTGGAAGTTAACGACAATTTGATCTCACCAATATCACTTCAGCCCCCTTAAAACCACTCCATTTTTACAAGATATAATTGTATGCTACTTTTATATTATTTTTATATTAAATTATCTCCAAATTATTTTTTTAAATTAGTTAGAATTCAACCGCTAAAAATCAGCCTTATTTCTTAATAACAATATTTTCAATATTTGTCCTGTAATCACCAATTATTTTTAGATAAGTTTCATTATTTTTAAAGTTTTTGCCAAAAGATATTTATTGCGACCCATTGGGCTGTGGCAAGTTTTTACTTTTTATATTTATTTTTATTATACAGGTTGAATCAAATTTGATTTCCACTACAGGGATCTCGTAAACCATTAGAGATACAAGGAACCTTAAATGGGAAAAGTAGTGCAGAATTTAATGCTTACTATTACTTCGCTGAGAAAACAATTGAATTCCTATTCGTCTTGATTTTATTTAGAAAAAACTGAAAATCGCCATTTTTAAAAATCAGCTGTAACTTGTTTATTTGAAGCCCGATTGAAAAAATTGAAAAACTGTAACTAGTTGCTTTTTGAGGCCTTTTCATTGGTGTAATTTATTTTTTTTCTAAATTTAACTGTTTTTGAGAAAATTATGCCAACTTTGTTATTTCTTATAGACGCCATATTGGATTTTATCATTTTCGAATATAACATATTTTTTTGATTAATTTGATGCCTACCATGCCGTACTTTAAATGTGGTAAAGTGAGTTAAATGAACTAATTTTTTATTTTTGAACAAAAAAGTTATAGTAGGCGACGCAATAGTCGCAGTTTTCAAAAAAGCAATAATTATTATTAAAAAACCAAAAATATTATAACTGTATAGTATTGAAATATTTATTAATAATCGTAACGTGCATAATTTCCTTTAAATTACGTAATTCTTAGAACATTGTAGGGGCTTTATTAAAGACGACTTTCCCATGACTCATACACAAGTGTGCATTCTAGACTTCTATAGAAGTTAAATATTTTAAGATGGATAATGTGCATAAACATGAGAATCATTTCTAATGTTTGATTATAAGACATTTCAGGATACATAAATAAGTATTCAATCTTAAAAGAATTTTTGTAATAATTGCGGACAAAATTTTTAAAACATCTACACGTTTTTATAAAATTACTCCATTTAAAGCGGTGCATGCAAGTTAAGATTAGATTAATAGCTCTTTAAATATTGAACAGTTTGTTACAATACTTTAAGTTTTTTAATAATTATTGTTATGTAATTAGGTACTGTATTTTTATTTTTAACAGTTACGGCACTTGCATCGCCTACTATAATTTTTTTGTTTAAAAATAAAAAATAAGTTCATTAAACATACTTTGCCACATTTGAAGTATGACATGTTATACATTAAATTAATTATAAAAATATGCCAAATTTAAAAATGATAAAATCCAATATGACGTCTATAAGAAATATCAAAGTTGACATAATTTTCTCGGAAAGAGTTAAATGTAGAAAAAAATTAACTTACACCAATCGCTAGGCTTTAAAAAACAATTAGATACAGTTTTTAAATTTTTTTAATCTGACTTCAAATAAACAAGGTACAGCTGATTTTTAAAAATGGCGATTTTTAGTTTTTTCTAAATAAAATCAAGACGAATTAAAATTTAATTGTTTTCTCAGCGGCATTAAATTCTGCACTACTTTGCCGATTTAAGCTTCCTTGTATCTCTAATAGTTTACGAGATCCCTATAGTGAAAATCAAATGTGATTCAACCTGTATAGTGATTAAAAAGTAAACACTGACCATGAAAATTGTACCAAAGAGCAATCCTCTTTAGAGTATTACATAAAAAAAGTTAACGGATTAAACGAGATGCAGAGTTCTTTTATCAAACTTCAATTTCAGCATTAGGTATATGACTCATGCCAATTAAATTACTTTGCACTACTGCCAAAAAATAAATTTAAGAGGAAAAGAAAAACTTATGAAGTGTAAATTATGCAAATACTTTTACAAATTATCTAGAGATAAAATTCTTAAAATAGTGGCTGGAAAAGCCATCTACAACATTAATACAATAAAATCTTTCATGTTAATACAATAAAAAATATGCAATCAATAACATACTTTCCCAGCGTCATATAATTTTCCAATGTAAAATGGTAGTAACATGTTTTTGAGGATTCCCCTTTGCGACATTGTCTGGCGCATTGCAGTGGCGTCGACAGTGACGGATACTTTTTAAACATTTCTGATGGCGTAGTTTTCTTCGGTTGGGTATCTACAAAAATTGCGTTAATAAATTGTGACTAGAAATTAAACTAATATTATTGGTAACCAATAAAGATAAATACTTATTAACTCGATATTCTTAGATACAATTAACATTTATTGATTGGTTTAGTAAAAGTGTTTATAATGTGCCATGCAGGTAATCAAAGTATATTATGGCAAGTGGAAATGCTACAAACAAAAGCAAAATAGGATAATCTTAGATCAGTTTTGAATAACGCTACAAAAAAGTACCGATATCTAGTAAATCTGGACCGATTCCAAAGATAAACAAAATATTGCAATACCATAGCAGCGAACAACAACTTACTGGAGGTGTTAATGTAAAGGTTCACATCAAAAATTTAAATCAGTTTTAAAATTTGAAGAAACGAATGCTACAAAATTAAAAGTGCACATAACTGGAATTGGTTTTATAGTTTTAAAGTTAAATTTTCGCAGAAAATAAAAAAGTTTTGGTTAAGTTCAACACATAAAAATCTTCTTTTGTCTCCAAAACTGTTCCTAACAGAAATAAAATTTATGTCACATGCGATTCACGAAAAGTATTCCTCATCATATTGCAATTCACATATCACCAGCTATAGTAGTTGTAAATAAAAATGTTTTATTTGTTAATAAAGAGAAATAAAATGTTCAACCAAAACTCAGTGCGTAATTTTGCAGCCTCTATTTCCATGACAATTGTACTACGTACACTTCATTTCGGTATCCTATATTCATGGCTGCGTAGTTTCTAGCTAGTTTTCAACTACTTCGCAATGAATTTCAGCAGTAATTATTTTGCTTGGGCAATGGCAGCTCTGAAATAAATAAAGTTGAGCTTTGACACGCTTGTCATAATTTCGTCATAATTTGAACAAAAAGTGGAAAAAATTTCTATGAAATGCAAAGAAAAAAATGTATCCTCATTTTATTCCTCTCGAAAACAAAAGCTAATTACATCTTACCCTTTTACACCGTACCTAAGTCATTACCCGCAATATGTGTCAAAAGTATAGGAACGTAAAATTGCTAAGTTTGATTTTTCTACAACAAACTATGTCTTTTTAACAAAAATATATGTCTTATCAATTATTTACAAAATTAATAGGGTTCTTATCCGAAAAATTTTGAATCGATAGAAACAAGAGTGACAAAAATCGGTTAGAAATTGAGATCTGTAGCGTGATAACAAGCATTCACCCAGAGTGACAATCGTTTTTTAATGACGAATTTTGGAGTTATTCGCAATTTAAAATTATAGCAAATGGTATCATCGTTTAGAAAAAGCTTTAATCTGTTCATAAAGATGAATTAAAACTGATTTGGGGCAAAATTAATTGAAATCTAATCAGACTTTTTAAGCCATGTTGTTGGCAAGGATGAAACTAAGGTACATTTATTTGACTCTGAAACAAAGCAGCAATCGATGAAATGAGAAGATTCTTGTTCTTTAAGGTCTAAAAAATTTCGATTTCGAAAATCTGCTGAAAAAGTACTTACTCCAGTTTTTTGGGGTTACCGTGGAGTAATGAAAATTGATTACCTCGATAAGGGTAAAATCATAAATGGGAAATATTACACGCCATTACTGAGCATTCTACGAAAAATAGCAATAATTAAGGAGAAAAAGACGCGGCAATTTGTCGAAAGGTGTTTTGTTTTTTCATGCAAACAATTCGTGATTTGGTGTTCGAGTTACTAGAACATCACCCTAATTACGGGATCTGGCTTTGCCTCACTGTCATCTCTTTTCCCAACTGAAAGAATTTAAAAGGTCGGAGATTTTTTTTCCAGCGAAGAGTAACCTCTTCGTATTTCAGTGTAAAATTGATTAGTTTTTTGGACGGCAAGTGCTTTAATCAGGGCTAATTTTGCAATATTCCTTGCACATTTAACGTCGATATTTTCATATTTTCAGATAATTCAGAGAAATTTTTAGATCTGCAGATGTTGCTGTCCTTTTTCGACCTGGTTCGATGCACAAGATATTTAATTACGTTTAAATGTTGAACCTCTCTAACTATCGTCTTTTATGATTTTTTACCAAACATAAAAAAATAATCCTGTTCGGTTTAAACTCCAAGACTTAGAACTTTTTTCTCTCAAAAGGAACAGGAAAGGCGTTTTGTACATTTGTAAACCATAGAATGGAGTATCATAGCGTAAATTTTGAGACATCTATCGTCAACGGTTTGGCAGATATAGCAGTTTGAAGTTAGTTGACAGTTTAATTGCACCACCCTGTATAGTTAAACTTTAACAAAAGAAGAAGTTTGGTTTTAAAAGAAAATAGTTGAAATTTCCTGCACCTGACATTTATATGGAAGAGTATATTCAGAGAAACACTTCCTCGTTTTGTTCGAAAATAGCTACTCTGTCAAAAAATAAATTTTGCTGCTGAAGACGCGAGTCAAAAATATATGTCCTGGTTGGATTAAAAAATTAGGGTAAAATAATAATTTGATATTTTTATCTCTACTATTTAATCAAGTCAACGATTTATAAGTCAACACTAATTAACCATAATCTTTATAAACAATGTGCCCTGCTGGTCGTGGGATAACATGAGTGTATTCGTTATTAGTGGAGCGGTTTTTAAGTTGTATGCCAATGTTGATGGACTTTTTTTTGCGTATTTAACCAATTTTCCATCTCTACTTATAATGAAGATGTCAATGTCCCAATGGGTCATTATACACCCTGTTCCAAGTTAGGTGCGCATTATTGCTAACTTTTCTATTATTAAAGCTACGATGTCGGATAAGTACACAAAGTTGTAGTTTTTTTCTATGGTAATTGCACTGGCGAAAACTAAAAAACAATTCAGCATCGCGTTTTAGATTTATTAACCAAAAATATAATTTTTAATGGCAGACCCTGTATATTACATTATTATTAAATAAAGAATTTCATTTAAACCAAAATAATTTATATACAATAATGCCAAAAAAATTAAAAATAAGGAAGATATTTAGATATCTTATGATTTGGATCACTTTTCAAAAAATACCAAAATATTCATTAAACATCCTGAAAAACAATTGTTGTTCTATTTTTCTTTTATGCATTTAGTTTCTTTTTACTCTATGAAAAATCTAACGGGTTCATATCTGGTAACCGCGGAGGCCATCAAATGGACTCATTTGAACATATTTAGCAGTTACCCCAAATAACCTCTTCTCATCAGTTTCCTAAAAATTAAGAGTAAAAATACCATTTTGTTGGAAGTAAATAACTAGTCTATCAAGAAAATTTAAACTGTATAAAATGTTTTCCAAAATGTAACTTATGAATTCAACATATCGTTGTCCTGTTAAATATCCCTAATAAATAAGTTGCCCACTAATTTTTGATCCTATCATGGCCTAATAATCGTAAAATAATAAAGCAACTGTCAAAATTCTAATACTAAATAAACAATTTAATTGTTTTTAACGAGTGGTTTGGTATTTTTTAAAATTGACCCAAATCATAAGATATCCTAATTCCTTATTTCCGTATTTTCAATTTTTTGGCATTATTTTATTATCAGTTTTTTGCTTTAAATAAAATTGTATATTTAATAGTAATGTAATGTACAGAAAATTACTATTAGAAAATATGTTTTTGGTATATAATTCTAAAACATGATGCTCAATTGTTTTTTCGTTTTCGCCAGTGCAATCACCATGAAAATACTACAACTTTGCTCATTTAATCGACATCGGAGCTTCAATAGTAAGGAAGTTAACAATAATGCGTACTTAATTTGGAACGGGGTGTATGCAGGGTCGACCATAAGTAATGGTACATAGAGCAAATGTGGCTTTTCGTATAAAAACAATGTGATTTAGCTATATTTACCTTATACCAAAAGTTGATATGAATCGATATACAGAATGTCAAAGCAACTTTTGGTATAAGGTAAATTTAGCTAAATCGCATTATTTTTATACAAAAGATCCACTGCTGCTTTGTGTACCATTACTTATGGTCCAACCTGTATAAAAATGGTAACTGACTGACATATACAAACGCATAGCCCAAACATCTAGATTTATTAACTTGGAGATTCGCATAGAGGTTCTTTGTGTTACGTAGGCACAAATTAAGAGAAAATCTTTGGAAATTCAACCTGTAAGGAGGCGAAAATGGACGCTGAAAGTACGCTTTCACTTCTGTCAATGTAACAAGAAGACTTTTGGCATTTGACATGATTTTGACATATGATGAGCTTAGCGCCGCGTGCCAATAATAGCGAATTCGGTTCGCCACTCTCTTCCTTGAGGCCCTTAAGTGAAATTATGTCATATTTTGACAATTCCAAAGATGGATTTGCACTAGGCAGGATTGGTTATATGTCCTTTTTATAAACACCCGATATTTTTTGATGCTGTCAAGAAAAATTGTTGAGAATTTAATTTGCTTTACCATTAGCATATTCCGTTGAGAAAAGCTTTTTAATTTAGTAGTAGTTTTGGGTAACTTCCATGTTCGGCTTCACACTATATGTTCTCAAAAATCCCATACGGTTACGGCAAAAATACTAAAGAAATTAAAAGTGCGAATTTGGTTCTGAAATTTGGTATTAAGACTCAATTCAACAATTATAAATATTTTCTTTAATAATTTTTTTCAATAATTTTAACGCGAAGTAAGATATTTTAATTTGGAACCTCAATTTTAACCATGTGTGGATTTAGCGAAAAAATATTACAAAATATTATATTTTGCGATTGAAGTTGCAATTACAAAAAACAACTTTCAAATGTTGAAATTTAATTTGAATATTTAGCATTAAATTCAAAATTTTTAGAATAAGATAAAACTATTCACGTGGAAGGTTCCAAAATAAGAATTTAACATTTAAATGATTGGAAGTTATTTGGATCCTTTTTAGAAGTGTCGACAAATTTAAAGTTTTATCTAAATAACACTTTAAAAAAAATTACAATAACGCCAAATTTTTTAGATAAAAAAATTTCAAGATAAACATTTTTTCCTTTTCTCATTTATTTCTTAAAATTTGACCTATTTTCATGAAATTTTTGTCAAAACTACAAAATTTCTAAAATAAGCGAAACAGCTTAAAGAAAAATAAAGTCGGAAATCTCGCAAAACAATTATATCTCGAAGTATCCAGATATGAAGAATTGAAATTTTTTTCCCTTTCACTCAGATGAAGTCGCTAGTATTGACTAAATGTTAACTCACCATCATTATCATCACCAAAGCCAAATAAAATAGCAAATGTGGCAAAAATGGCTACCGAAAACAGGTATTTTTGACGCAGGATCATGGTTCTGTAACGTTTTCTTTCTCTTACTCCAACAAGTCTTGCATTAAATAAAAGGCTGTACTTTTTGGGTAACTTATTTTATACGTGAGTCTGGAATATTCGTGCCGAGCGGAAAGGTGCGCTTTTGCGGTAATGAATGCAACTAAATAACTTCATTAAAAAGGTTGACTTAGGAAATGGTTATTATAATTGAATTGGTGAAATTAAGAACAGTATAGTTCATGGGCGTACCGAAGGGAGGGCAAGGGGGGTGGGGGCAGCTGCCACCCCTGGATTTTCTTTACGTACCTACAACCCTAAAAATTTTACTGGCAATGCCTTATTTCACTGCTACAATTGAAAGGTCATTCAGCAGCACACTCAGAAGCTTAAAAACGGAGATCGAATCTAGATTAAATAGGCTTTGTATGTTTAGTGTACATAGAAAATTTGTTAACGCTATGGGCGATTCTTTCACGGAAGACGTCATAAACCGTTTTACTGAAGACCCTTTAAAGTTACTTTTAAAATAGCTATTGTATAAAAAAGAATTCTTATACAAAATTACCTATTTTTGTTTTATGTTTATTTATTTGACTTTTTGACTAGGTGCTTTTAAAAAATCTGATTTTTTAAAATGAAGTAAATGTAAACCTATACGTAGTGCTAGTAAGTGTTTTTCTGGAATTTTCAATCATTTCCTTATATTTTTTGGAAAAGTATATACTGGTTTTCGGTTTGCGTTATGGGAAAAAAATCATATCGGTTTCGTTCCGGTTTTCGTTTCGACAAAAAAAGCTATTTTTTCCAGTTTTCGGTTCAGTTCCGGGTGACTTATTTTTGAACTTTTTTAAAAGTTTTTATTTGGATTAAAAACTAATTTTCTAACCTAATTTGGTAAATAATCTCTCTCCTTTTTTAAGTATTACAGCATATAACTATTCTAGTAATGCTTAAAATTTGATTGATTATTTGAGTTTAAAAATTTTACGCTGAATCTCTGACATTTGGGTTCATTTTGAGTTCAAACTTCAAGAAAAATCCGAACCTTATAAGAAACCAGCGCTATCCTCTAGGTGAAAAAAGAAAAAGGATTCTTTGGTCATTTTTTTGAAAGTTTGGTCTTTTTGAAGAATTCAACTTTTATTGAAAATTTTGACTTATTTTGAAATTTTCGCCAAATAAACCCACTTTTTCACAAAGTCGATCTTTTCTCATTTGACTTTCAAAATTTCATTCTTTTTCTCAAAATATTGACTTCATTTTGAAAATTTCGACCTTTTTTAAAAATTTTGATTTTTCTAAATATATTCTAATATTTCTCAAAATTCTGTCTTATTTGGATATATTTTGAGTTTTTTCAACATTTTACTTTTTTATAACTTTGTCATTGTTAAAGATTTTATTTTTTGTTAATTTCAATTTTTTTTCAATATCTCGAAGTGATCTCGCAGTTTGAATGTTTGACCTCATTTCAGACTCATAATTTGAAGTTTTTTGTAAATCTAACTGGTTGGTTCGACTCTGTCGAAGGTTTGTTTTTTTTTTTTGTTCGACTTTTTATCAAAATTTTGACTTTTTTCAAAAATGCTAACTTTTATAAAATGATTACTTTTTGAAAAGTCTGGCCTTAATTTTTATTGAAAATTCTTAACCATTTTTCGATTTCTTTAAAGCATTTAGTCTTTATTTATTGAAATCCTTGAAATTTAAATGTTCTTTTTTTTAACTGCCACTTTTTTCAAATCTTTATTTATTTTATTAATCGCAAGACTTTTCCAGTTTGGCCTTTCTCTAATGCTGAAAAACTGATTTTTGAAAACTTCTACCTTTTTTTTTGATGGAACGGACTGGTCCTTGGTTATCTTCAAAAATTGAAACACAGAACTTGTCCCCTGAAACCAAGAAAGATTAAAAAACATAACAAAGGTTGCTCTTCAAGATGACAGCTTGGCTATCGAAACGCGTTAGAGCAACCTTTGTTGTGTTTTTAATCTTTCTTAGTTTTAGGGGACAAGTTCTGTGTTTCAATTTTTTAAACTTCTACCCTGTTTTTTAAATTTTCACCTTAGTCCAACTCTTTGACAATTTCTCAACGTTTTGATTTTTTTGAAAACCGATTTTTTTTAAATTTCGACTTTTTCTCGAGGCTTCGACTTTTATGCAGTAAACTGATCTTGTATTTAAAAAATTAGATTTTCCTTTAATTATTGTTTTTTTTTTGAAAAATTAGGTTTTTTTTCAAAACTTCGACATTTTAAATATTTTCAACCTTCTTCAGAATATAGACTTTTTTAAATATTTTGACCTTTTATCATCAAAATTTCGACGTTTTCTCGAAGCTGTAACCTTTTCAGAGTTTGACTTTTTTGGAAAATTTTTCCCTTTTTTCAAATTTTCGACTTCTTGTCAAACATTTTTTGAAAATTTTACCTTTTATTATTAAAATTTGGACTTTTTTCGAAGTTAAGTATGGCTTCAATCAAAATTTGAAGTTTTTTTTCGCAATTTTGTTTTTTTTTTCAAAAATTCGCTTTTTTGTGAAAACTATTGACATTTTTTCAAAATGTGCTTGTTCGAGAAATATTTTAATTTTTATAAAGAATCTATTTTTCCAGATTACGATTTTCTAAATTTTGAATGAATTCTACATAACGAATTCAAGACTTAACTAAATTTCGATTTTAAAGCTGTCTAAATTCAAAACAATCTGTAAAAATTTGCAGCTTCGAGTCGAAATTTTAAGAAAGAAGTTAAAGTATAGCATAAAGATAAAAATTGGAAGTTTAAATTAGACATTTTCTAAGATGTCACCGTTTCAAGTTTACTCTCAAAATGTCGACCTCAATTTCAATATCTCGGCTTTAAATTGGAAAATATTTTTCTATTGAAATTTTAACTGAAATTTCCAATTTCTAGGAAAAATTAGAAATAGCGAAATTTTATTGAAAATTGTGAGAAAAAAGTGAAATCCCGGAATTTTGGGACGTTTTAGGAAGTAAGCATCATAAAAAAATCATTAGAATTTAAGATTTCAAGAAAAAAATTGGCATATTGATATTAAAGTGAAATTTGAAGGAAAAAAATCAAGAAAACTCGAATTTATTATTGGTAACTTTAAAAGAATAGGGGTATCAGATTATAAAAGGGAAAATCCAAGTTTAAGAAAAAACAAATTTTGAGTGTTTGTTCTGAAGAAAAAATTGGAATTTTCAGAAAAATACGAATTTTCAAATAAAATTACCAGCAAACTGTGCTTCAATGAAAAAACCTCCACCGCTTTAGTCCAAATTTATAATAGAACATAAAAGTTTTTTCTTAAACTCGAAATTTTAGGAAAAGAAAACAAATATTTCGAGAAAAAGGTCCAAATTTCAAAAAAGAGACGAAAATCTTGAAATAAGAACATTCAAGTTATACAACATAAAATTCAATTTAGCTTGAAATTTAGAGAATAAAAATCAAAATTTTCTCAGAAAGTGTGGAACTTGCTAAACTTCTAATCCAACTTTCAAAAAAAATGTGTTTTGTATAAAAGTAAACTTGTAATTTTGAGATCAAAATTGCATAAATTTGTGTAAAATTTTAAAAAGAAAGTTCTAAAAAATCCCAAACTTTAGGGTAAAGTAAAAATTATTTTAAGAACATACAAATTCAACGAACCGAAACAAACCGTTATTTTTTTTCGGTTCTGTTCCGGTTTTCGCTCCGACAAAAGTAACGGTTTTTTTCGGTTTCCGGTTTTCGGTTCGAAGCCCTGGTATATACGATAACATCTGGTTAATTTTTTTGCATCATAAAATACCACTAAAACAGCTGAGCTTGATCATAAATCATACCAAAGAGCCATATGTTAAGAATAAGAGCAATACAAGACCAGGACTTGTACTGTTCTTACGCTCAATGCGGGGCGACAAGCTGTGAAAAGGGCATTAGAAAGGTGTTTTTACTACTGTTCTAATACCAGTTCGATGCAGCTTCGTATTTAAAATAAAATGGCTATGATAAATGAAAATGTCAAATGTTGGAGTTGTACTGTTCTTAATCTCACCGATTCAATTTTTAATTTTGAAAATACATAGACCATTTCTCCTGATAGTAGGGTTTCTAAAAACTTAATCAGGATAATGCAAAAGTAGTTTTGGATGTTAGGCGATATCTTCCACGTGTTAGAAAACGTTTTATGGTGTAATATTATCATTTTTTTTTAGATTTTAATGAAACATAATTTTGCTCATATTTTTGCGAGTCTGTCTGACACTTTCGATAACGATAAGAAGTACATTGGTATTTCATTTTTTAAAGCTTTATTCTCACAATTATCTTTTACTTTGTGGAATATATTTTGATAAGCGCAAGGTTGCATTAGCTACTAAATTGCCCATTGAATTGCTACAATTTTGTACTGGACGGCTATAATAATAGATTGTACGATATTTTTAATAAATATTTCCATAATGTGCATTTTTGGTCTATTTTTATAATATTTAAGAAAATACATATATAAATATTTTAGGCCATTTAGCAATGTTCAAAATCCTCTCACAGAACGAGATCCGGATTATAAAAATTATCTTCGGGTTCATACATTGAATAATTTCAGACAAAATCTTAATTAATATGGTTATTCAATTCATCCGAATATTTGTGTCTAGTAACTCAACACCAGAATGATCGAGCATGTTGTATTGAATTGGTTATGACGTTCTCTTTCAGTACATTGGACTCTAGTGATAATTTTGTGTTCTAATGCATTTTCTTGAAAATTTAGTATCCCAGAAGTGGTTTATTGAGACCTTGGGGCTTCAAGCCGCTTCTCTTTAAATTTATAAATGAATTTCACAGAGACTCTGCGTTCCAGAAGAATTCCTTTAAATCTTTAGTGATTTAAAAATATGACTATCTTTAATTTTCTTGGAAAATAAACATTCGCATAAAAACTTTTTTTAAATAAACTGTTCGAAGTAAATTTTCCTAATTTTTTACGACTCGGAATTTCTCGCAGTGAGAACTAAATTCGATTTCTTGAAATCGGGCCTCTGGTACAGTTTTATTAAGTAAAAATGTATTTCAACATTTTTCATATTTTAATGTGTAGAATATGCTCCTGAAGTAGCGGCCCGGACCTTTGTAACACCCTGTATATTGCCTTAGATTTTTATTATTAAAAACCAATGATTTTAAAAATGTTTTGTTTAAAACTGTTACCGATAAAAGCATTTTCTTGCTAATGTGTAATGTAAGCTGAATTCTTTAGAAACGCCAGGTAAACATTTTTTTAGAGCTCCAAATCAATTTTCTTAAGACTTTAACCCTATAGTTAAGGGTGTATGTCAAATTTTCTATTTTCTAAATAATTCCATTCTGTTCCAGTAAACATTTCTGCAATGGTCCAGCATTGGGCCCGCACTGGCTACCGGCACAGCGGTAATGGCTCAGCACTGGCAATCTGTGTAGGCTCAGCGTACAAAATAGAATCATGCCAGAACCGGTTCAGCGCAGTTTTGTCAGCGCTGAATAAGTACTATAGTAAGTTTCAGACTGAGAATGCAGTATGGCCAGCATAGGGCAATGTATTTCTTACGAACGATAGATGAACAGCGTTGCCAGGTGTACTTCAGGCGCTACAGATCAGGGTTAAGCAGTTACGTTCACGACGTACCAAAAATTATATAGACATATTATATAACACCCTAAAATACAACCTTGTCAACTAAAATAGGAAAAAATACGTTCTCTTAAATTAATTTTTGTCAACTAAAAGTGAAGTGACACGTGTCTCAAAATTTCTTTGTCGACTAAAGGGAAAACAACAAATAAATATATTTTGTGACTACTAAAAAAATTATAGAAAATTAGAACAATACAGGTCAAATCGGGACAATTTTACAGCCCTAGTCTCAGCCGACGTACTCTACTGCAACGCTTTTCTTAGTTTACATCTATGTTCACCGTCAAGGCAACCATTCTGTCCTCGACCGCTGCGTGGTATAAAGCGGCGATTAAATAACGGCCATCCTTTTATGTTGCCTCTTTGTACAAAACCGTAGCTTAATACTAAACAACAATGGCAATTGTGCACTCAACTAGTAATAAACCATTACAGGTTCACAAGCTTTTGTCGGTACTGGTAATCCTGCATTTAACCAGTAATAAATCATTACAGGTTCGCCAGCATTTGCCAATATTGGCAATCCTGCATTCAACCAGTAACAAAACTTTACCGACTTTTGTCTGGCAATCCTGCATTCGGCCAATGCTGGGCCGTTGTCCAATGTTTGCTGCGGTAACTCATTGTCAAGTCTAATAATAAGTAAATTAAAATGCTTTATTGCTTCTAACTTTTGTCAGTATATACTGTAATGCAAAGGCATTTATTAGATCCAGGGTTTAGCAGTCAATTATTGGTTCCGATCATGTTAGATTTCATTCGTTGGACGCACCACCTACGGCTTTGTGGATATACAAGTTATATAGACTGCAATAGTGCGAACAGAACATGCCTTTTTTTGCTAGAATTAAATCAAATATACACAAAATTTTAGCTTTGTACCTAGTAGATGCGAAAAATGGTTGTGAGCTCTTATTAATTAAACTCAACCTAGACTGTAATAGTGCAGCATTCTATTAGCCAAAATGATTAGATGACAAGTAGCCGATTTTCCAACATGCGATCCGCTTGGGTTTAGCACGTACAAGTAGGGTAATTCAGAAAAAGCTCACGTAACTTTAATACATGGACCGATGGGTTTAAACATTTATTAGATTCAGAGTTTAGAAACCAAACACGGGTCTTTGGATCCAAATTGAGGCCAATTGATGTTATTTAACTTTACGTCAAATATATAAATATAATTTATAAGACAATTTTTTTTACAATTTAACTTTAAGCTAGAGCTTCAGAATTCATTATGAAATTCGCTTTTTGATTTCTCCCTATAATCGCGTAAGCAAAACCTAAAAATTTGAACTTCACAGTAAAATTTGGCACTGTAGGTTAAAATCAAGTTACCAATAATTTATTTTAATAACATTTTTGATATGTCTTCAATGTGAAGCTAAATATTCAAGTTGAAAAACATAATTGTAATCTTTTTTGGACTTGAGGAAACATATGAACATATTAAAAATGCTTGGTATTTGAACTAAACATTCAATTACCAACCATTATAATATTATTAATTTATTTTGAGATAAAAAACATTAGGATTAGGCCAAATTTGTACACTGCCTTTAAGTTTTTTGTCTCAAAATGCAGGTTAGTCTTAGAGAGGTATAATTATTGTGTTAAAGATTAAATAATAATAATAATATCCGGGTGTCTTTATTTTAACTATTGACAATTTATACTTTAGTTAGTACTATTTCACGTCTCACCATTGGAATCTTTTAAACCAGGGGTCGGTAACCCTTTAGTCTAGTGGGCCACCTAAAAAAAAGTTGAGCTGGCCTCACAATTGAAAAAAAAATCTGTCTGTCAAATTTAGATCGATACTGAATCTCAATGTAGATGATGTCGATGCTTCTTTTGCTAATCAATTAAAATTAGTACGTTTGAAAATGCCAGTTCTTCCGGCGAAATAATTATTTTTTTAATTGTCGGTGTGGTAAAATGATACAAGCTTCTATGGATCATTTACAACCACTGCAACTGTTCATGGGAAACATAATATGATTACGAAGATTTTTCATAGCACTTGAAAGACATAAAGTATAAAGGTGCCATTACACGGCGGGGCGATTGCCACGTCTGGAGTATGAAGTGCGAAATGATGCACAGATTGTCGTAGCGTTCTCCCGGCGTGTCCATTGACAAGTCTGGCCTCAAGCTTTATTTTAAAATGACTAATCGTCGAGAACGGATGCTCAGTTGCGCTGCAGCTTGTTTTATTTTATTGAATAGTGATGATTTGTGGAAAAAGAAAAAAATAGAAAATATTTTTGGGTTAATGTCAGCTATTTTCGGAGTACTGACGAAACCAATGCTACAAATATTTTGATGACTTGCGCCTTACTTCACAATTATCTCAAGAGGAGTAAAACTTCAATATCATCATATTCACGAAAGGGCACATTTGATAGCGACAGAAACGGCAATTTTTAAGCTGGCTCATGGCAAAATGCAGAAGGCACGATCTAGACATCTATGTTTTGCCTTCGTAAAGTGCCTAGGAAAGCAGGAGTTGAAACCAAATATATTAGAGACAGTTTTGAAGAATATTTTAAGATTTGTTACCATGACAAGAACAATATTAAAATTAGTTATAAGTTTCGTTCATTTTCATAACAATAAATAATAATAATGTAGTGCCCATCAGCATTTCTTTTTCTTTTTTAAGTCGCTGATTGAGCAAGATACACTAAAATTACGCTAGATTTGCATCCACAGATCATACACAGCATTTCTATCTTTATGATCCTCATGCATGGGATTCCAA
The DNA here is from genome assembly GCA_028583605.1 of Dastarcus helophoroides. Classification (NCBI taxonomy): domain Eukaryota; kingdom Metazoa; phylum Arthropoda; class Insecta; order Coleoptera; family Bothrideridae; genus Dastarcus; species Dastarcus helophoroides. Next base: position 1,642,626 of record CM053332.1, on the reverse strand, counting down.
ATTAGGGGTTGTTGTTCATATAATGTCAGAAATTTAGAAAAACATCATTTGACCACGACATATTGGCACTTTACAATCTAATTTCATACTAAAAATCCAATAACCTTCAGCAGTTATTGAAATCGACAACTGTAATTCGATACTTTAGTTCAATTCTGGCGTGCCTCCTTTGATTTTACCGCTCATCGTTGGGAACCGACGCGCCACCTGAAATTCGACATGCAGACCCATTCTCACGGCGCCTGGACCATCGGTTTACGTGCCAAACGTGTCAGTTCACCCGTCGTGTAATGGGTCCTTAAGATGGCGGAAATACCACGAGAGACTTGCTACCGAACAAAAGTAGTTTGTACAATGTTCATATCGCACGAGAACGCAGTTTGAGCGCGACGCCGTAGGCGGAGTGCTTCAATGGTTCGAGTGCGATATGGACAATCCGCTCGAGATGTATACAGCGAATTTTTACCACGACTAGGATGAACGAAAAACAAAAATGCGACCTAAAAAAATCAATATTAAATAAGTGGCCATATGTCAATGAAGCGTCATAAATATATCTAACAAAAGTCATATTTACTATTTCATTTCTAAGACTATAATACCTTGGATATTTCACTTGCAGCTTCAGAAAGGTCAGCTCGGGTGCAGTTTATTGATTCTGTACTAAAAGCACTTATTTTAAATATTTTCTTTGGTAAATACGTCAGTTTGATAGATTTTATGGTATAATTTTGAATCCAAAAATGACATCCGTCCTTATCGCAAGCCGTAAAGCGACTGTAAAGAAAACAGCGAACATACAGTGAGAGTAGGAAAAATGTTTTTATATTTAAATTTTATATATGATGCTGAATATTTTGTGTGAAAAGCATGTGGCATAAGGTAAGAGTTTTGAAAGGAAAGTAGGTTTGTCATGTTGAGCTTGAAGACAAACGTTTCTGCTTTCTTCTCGAAATTTGAAGTTCAAAGTCAAAATTTTTCATTTAATGTTAAAATATCGAAAAATTGGGAAATTTAATTATAACCTGATAAAATAAAGTTTCCTGTGCACCTTTGGTTTTATTGACGGTTTTATCATTTGACTGAATGATATACCATTTAGTATTTCGCATAAGGAGCTAAACTGGTAAATTAGCAAAGGTTTTATGGCATGTTCTATAATTAATTTGTTTTAGGTACGTATCTTGTTTCGTATGAGTTTTAGGACTAGACTGATGTCTTTTAGCTTGAAACAGGTTTCATTGTGTTGGTTTACAAGAAATGTTTACACAATTCTTGCACTGTATTTAAAAAATAGCTGAAAAGGACTTATCGATACACAACCGTGATGAATGTTATTGTTGAAACAAATAAGTTCTTAGTTCAGCTCTAGTATTTTATTTAACCCCACGGGGGCGTCCCGGCATGCAACTGCGCCCTGAATCGAACAAACAAATATTGTAAAGAATGAAAACACCTTTCAATTCTTAATACTTTTATTATAATTGCTATATACACATATAACTTGTCGATTTTGCAATCATTTTTATTACACAAAAAATTAACCGACTAGTATAAGTATATTTACAAACTTGAATCGGTACGTAAGTGGTTTGGTTTTTGTAAATCTAACGTAACTATTGTAATAAATAACTTAGGCAGTCTATCTATATCTACAGGATTCTGTGGGATCAGGTATATGTTGAATCGTATGGAGGTTAAATGCGGAAATTTCGTACCTTTTGCTTGCTAAATTTTTTTATGAAATTTCACATTATACCTACAGCATCTACTATTAATTTATCACAGCACTATGATACATGCGATTGCTTGTAGTCTTTTTTCAAAAAATAATGTGAAATCAGAAAAGGAACCAAATTTCCGCATGTTGTTAAGATGGTTTTGTTCATCGGAAGCACTCACTCTCAGTTATTATACTTCGGCCCACTTTAGACCTATCGTTTTATTCATTATTTAACACTTTCGATGTTCGTCAGTGATGTGAATGCGGAAAGTGGAATGTTATCGGAGGTATATGGTGACCGCATCTTGGGAAATTGTGCGGCACTGGAGGTAGATCGGCTTGGGTGCCCACGTGTATTATGAGGTTCATACCTATGACGATGTGAAACAGAAAGTGGCAGTGAAAAAGCCACCAGCCTGAAAAGAAAGAAATATTTAATTTCCACGTCTTAAAATAAAGTTTAAGCCAGATTTCTTTGTTTGGAAAAATGAAAAGGACATATCGAAAAATATTTAACTTCAATGACCAAAATTCCGCAAAAATGTGTTTTCGCAATTTGTCCATAAAACATGCTGTCTATCTATATACTGTCTTATTGAGAGAATGAAGTGAATTTTGTCAAGATTGCACCTCATAATCTTAAATTGTGATTTTCATCAGTTAACAAACATTACAAAATTTTAACTCTTTTACAGAAAGGGTAAATTAGGACTGGTCAGGGTGAATGATAGTAGAAGCAACATATGTTGAACAAATAGAATGGATCTTTATCCTACCTGGATTGTCAGCCCTAAACCTAAATATCACATATCCGTTGTTAGGCACCGCTATCGTGTCCTTAGCAGGTGGACCTTTGAATTGCCTGTGAAGGAGCCCCCTTCTGTCTAAGTCCAGGGCATGTTTGAGGTTGATTTTCTTCACGTTACTGTCCGGTGATCTGCCGATGCCGACGACATTGAAGGAGTACCCGTGCAGATGAAAAGGATGACTTAAATTGGGCGATTGAACTGAAAATATATAAATTTTGTAGGTTAATATTGAAGATTTGTCTGAAAATATAGAGATTGCGAATATCTTCAAACATGATCATCCATGTAAACAAGTAAATTTTTATTCGGAAAATTTGATATAACAGAAAATTTCTAGGAAATGTAATTTTATTAAAAAAAGTGCAAATCAAGAAAATATTGAACTTGTGAAATAGTGACAAAAAAATTACAAGAAAACCATACTTTTTATCGATTCGTGTGAAAAATGGCCAAATATCAAAAAACCATATTTTAGATGTATAACGAGGTGAAATGTGATTGCAGAAAACCTAAAATTGAAAAAAAAATAATAATTGACTAATATAGCTTGCTTACATAAAAAAAACTTCCTATCAATTACGAAAACCGAACAAGCTGAAAGAATTTCATGATTTTATAATTGAATACAAAAAGAATTCTTTTTAGACATCTCATTTAATGATTTGCCGCTAATAACCGTGAATGAAAATGATAAAAGAGAACGAACTTTTAAACATTTTTTACCTAGTAAATATTTTCATAAGCATTACTTGAACATCAATCATAAATGTAACTCTAAAAATAAATTCAACGTTGTATCTGACTTTTCTTCTTTTTCTTGTCAATGAAAACTTAACCTGTATATCGATTGAAACTTTGTCTAAAAAATATATTGAGAATTCGATTATCATAGAAATAATTGATATTTTTAATTATGGCTTTGTAGAATTAAATAATATTTGTATCCTATAAATTAGTGTACACTGTGTTCCAGTGGACGGGGTTACCATGGGTAACTTCGTTATTAGTGGAGATAAAAAGTCGGTTCAAGAAACAAAGTAGTGCGGAATTTTATGCCGATTAACATGCCATTAAGAAAACAATTAAATAAGGGCTTGTTTAGATTTTTTTTAGGAAAAAAGCGAAACATTTTCTAAAATCTGCTGTAACTTCTTTAATTGTAGTCCGACTGAAAAAACTTTCGATAATTTTTGTTTTGTTTATTAAAAGCTTTACAGTGGCATAGTTAATTATTTTTCCTGTTAAATAATTTCTTAGAAAATTATGGCAGCTATGTTTTTCTTATGGACACTATATTGGAGTATACAATTTTCGGATATGGCAACATTTTCTGAGTAATTCGATATGTCACATATCATATGTCAAAAATGAACCTAAGCATCGTTACAAAAATAGTTATTTATGATACAAGTGTTAAAAGTGACATTTTATTTTGTGAGTGGGGAGTATTGCGGAACGAGCGTAGCGAGTGGAGCAACCCCACGAACAAAATAAAATCACTTTTAACAAGTGTATTATACAATATTTTTTGTAAAACTGTTAAATTAAAAAAATGCTGTATCTAGGATTAAATTTTCGATTTATCGTTTACGCGTTGAATTACATCTTTGACAATTACATGTGACAATCAAGTCAGGTACTGGATAGTGTAGCTAAGTAAAACAATTGTAAGTTGTTTACTGTTTATTAGTAACCACAATTGAACCTGTCCTAAAATAATGTAAATTTTATTGTTAATAAATATGGATTTTTAAGAAAAGATTGGAAAGTAAAGCAATTTTATTATTTCACCAGACGTTGAGGAAAGAGCAAATACATCAACTCAGATTTATTGGGCCAGAAATCGCGAAAACCATATGATGGTATGAAATAGAGTCTGGTGGATAAAATATATTTTTGGTTTACATCGAAGGAAATTCTAAGTTATGGAATCTCTTTATGATAAAAGCTAATTTCCAAATCAAAAACAACTAGGATATAAGCAAGTATTAAAACAAGTATACAAGATAATACATTTTTGAATGAAGCTCCAGATACCAAAAATGTAATAAAAAGTTGCGTCAATTTTTGGATTATTTGGAGCATGTCGCCATGAAGAGTTTTGTAAATTAACACTGAATGATATTGAAAAATCAGAAAAATCTTTATTGTTAAATATTGTGAAGACTAAAAGCAACGTCTGTCGTAGTTTTTGCATGGATTACTTGCATAAATATCTCTGCAATTCTTAGGAAAACTAAAATAAATAACCGTTCAGATTGTAATAGTAATATTAATACTATAAATAAATAATTTATGACTATTCGAATATGTTTTATGTTTGGAAACAATATTACCTAATAATCAAGGACCAAAAAAAAACTTTCTAATTTTGTCAGTACAGCTTTCTATTTGATAAGAATGGATATTGCTAATAGATCAGTGTTTCCTAAATAGTGAGCCCCGACCCGGCACTGGGCCATAAAAATAAAATACCAGGTTGCAGAATTGTCTTCATACTCACAAACGATCAGTTCTTATACATTAAAATATAATTAAAACATCTTTTAGTGGGTAGAGGAAATATTAAAAACAACCAGGCCAGGGCAAAAAAGTTTGAGAAACGCTGCTATATTTACTTTTAACACTTGTGCGAAAAAACTTTTTCGCACTAGTGTTAAAAGTGTTTTTGACACGTGTCATTATAAAAGTCAATTTTTAGTTCACTTATCAATGAACTAAAAATGTCACTTTTAGTTACAGTTTTACAAAAAATCATATTTATGTTATTTTTTTCAAATACTAGATCAGGTAAGCTTTTGAGAAAAGTCGACACTTCAAGAATCAATCTGAAATATAACACCCTAAAAAATATATTTTAAATTCCAAAAATAATTAAAACCTTCTCTTCAAGGTAAGAATAAAGAAAAATGTTTGCGAATTATAAAACGTGAGTTTCAACAAACATCATATTTAGAAAGAGAATATATGTACAGAATGTTTCGGTTATAATATGAATAATTTGAAGCGAGGACATATAAAAATGATTATGATATGAATATGTGATTAATTTTTTTTCGTTGCTTACACTAAAAACAATTTCGAATCATAATTTAAATTCCTTTTTGGGGTTTAACTTAGATATCCCTAAAAAAGAGGAGAATCTGACGGCCCTGCAATCGGAAATTCGGAGAAACAAAACTTGCTTAGGTAAAGTTATGCCTATAAGATGAAAACACATAGGTCATTAAAAGATATCCAAAGGAATCCCAAAAAGTTGTTGGATGATTCATTTTTCCGCAGGAGAATCGGACGGTAGCGGCAACACATTGCACAAGAAAATGTGTGAAATTTATAAACAAATAAGGGTTCAAATATTATAAAGTCGCTAATACTTGAAAGATGTTTTGCGATCATTACAACACTTTGAGTTTTACGAATCTATGAAAGAACATCTAAGTACAACAAATATTTTTTAAATGTTTACCAACGTTTGCAAATAAAATTTGTTGCCTTTAATTAGGGATCACCAATCTGTCTTATCTTTGTAGCTGATGACATGATAATTTGATAAGCATCTGCTGTAGACCATCATGAGCGTCGATGTAGAGACAACTTATTAACTGATTGGCCGGTTTTTAAAGGTTCAAAATTTTAAGATGTTTTTTTGTTTTTAATAAGCCTTTCAAATACGTCGGCAAAATAAATTCTTAAAAAAAAGTTAAAATTGAAAATGTCAACTTAGGATTTTGATAATGAATTTCAAACTTGGAGACACTCATTATTTAAATCAACAATCCTTAGTTTTTTTTTTTTTGTTTTCATTAGGGAACTATATTTAAAATATATCTGTCCTACCTTCGTCTACTAAAACTACTTCTACGATGGCATTCAGTGGTATATCTATGGCATGTGTACACATGCAATTTTGGCCACAATCTGCAGGTCGGTTATCTCCGTTGCAGAATTGTTCCGGTGGTATGTCATCTAACTGAGACAAGGGCGGAGCTGGTGCTGCCTGATAAGAAATTTCGTCGATCAGACTAATAACGTGGTCCCCTCCAACAGCAGCTGGAAAAGAAATTATAGGTTAGAAACTCTTCTTAACGGTGGAAGCTATACTTCAGAAACATTGTCAGGGCCGTGCCGTGCTATAATGCAAACAGCCAACCGAAGGCAGCACAGTAAGAAGGCGTCATAAGTGGCTAAATGAAAATACAATTTGAGTCTCTTAATAATTAAAAATCCCTACACATCGCTTTTCTACATGTCTGAATGGACAAATACGGCTCTTCGTTGTGTCGGGTGCGACTTTCGTTGACATTTTAATGTTTTTTTTTAAATTCAATATTGCGAAAGGTTAAAGCTGAAAATTAAATATGAAACCAAAGTGTATAAAAAAGTTTTCGAAATTACAAAATAAAATTACTATTTCTGAAAAAGTTCATAACACTTTATGGACAAAATTTTAAATTTAAACTAGCGATTTTGCTAAAATAATTCGGAAATTAGATAAAATGGAAATTAATAGATACAAAATCGAAAATGTTCAAAGAAACTTCTCGAAATTAAAATAAGGGTCGACGTAGAAAAAAAATTGGACAATCAAGTCCCAACTCTGCAAATTGAGGAAAAAAGAAGAGGTTGTTAAAGGAAAATTAAGAAAAATAAAAAAGAATTAAGGTTAAATGCGTAAATACAAAGAGTTAAAGAATTATGCGAATAAAATAAATGTTCATTGAAACAAAAAAAAAATCAGAAAAAGTTAGATGTTTTTATAAATGTCGAGTTTTTCTAGAAATATTGGTTTTTTTCAAAATGCTGAATTACTTTTAAGACTAAACTAGAAATTTCAAAAACAAATCGGAATTTGAAAAATTAGGATTTTGTGACATGGCAAAAATTGACAAATCGGGATCAGATAAATTTCGAGAACATGGCCCATATTTTAAAAGTCAAATATTAAAGCTTAAAGTCAAGATTTCAGGTAAAACGTGAAAATTACTACTGAAAAATTAGAACCCGGAGAAAAAAGTCAAAATTTGGAAAACAAGAATAATAATTTACGTACCTAACACATAAAAAAAGTCAACATTTCCAAAATAAAATCAAATTTAAAAATAAATTGCACTCATTACGAAAGACTATTTTCGCGATTTCGAGAACAGAGTGTTCATATTTATACCAAAGCCAATTAGATAAACATTTAAAAACCAAAAGTGCGAATTTTTTATTTTGAGGAAATATTTTTAGAAAAGGTCAACATTTTAAGTTTCAAATTAAAATTTTGGGAAAAATGTGAAAATCGCAATCCGTAGGATAAATTCGAAATTTACAAAAAAAAAACTAATATTTCATAATATAATACATAATTAAAAAATCCAAACGTTTCGAGAATAATTTTGAAATTAAAATACAAAAACTTAAAAAAATAAGATTGTTTCCAAAATTTCGAGGAAAAGTCTGCACATTGCTAAATAAAATCAATATTTAAGGTAAACATGTAAAAACCAAAGTGCAAACTTTTTATTTAGGAACAGTTGAAATTTTTATTATTTTGTAGAGTGATAAGAATAATTATATTAAAAAATATTTGGTGTTTTGTTTTTATAAAAATTCATGTTTTGCGCCTTCAATTTTTATTATTTTCATCATTTTAAGACTAATTGTGTTTCAAAAAAATTTTAAATATAAAAATAGTTTTCAAATCTTTGTAGAAAAAGTGAAAATTTTAAATGTAAAGCTAAATTTGAAATTGGTCATAATTACGACATAGACCTCTATATTTTGGATTATACGATATCACAAAAAATGAATATATTTTAATCGCAATATTCAAATATTTGCTACATATTTAACTGACGGCTCTGTTTTAAGCTTAAAATTAACTTTTCATTTTAATGTTATTTGTTTTCTTAAACAAATTGTATATTTTGAATTGCATGTTTGAAAGAAATTGTATGTTGTAAAGAAAAAACTTTTGTGGGGGCCGCATTTTCAATAGTTGCATCCTACTGAGAAAATCTACCGCACGGCTCTAAACATCGCTTTAAGACAATGCTTGTCCTTGAGGGTAAGATTTGAAACTTGATTAATGTTTCTTTTTTGTCCTATACTCTGTTTACCCAACAGATATAGCTAGACCACACCCATAGATGAAGCGCCATAATTGAATAAATTATTGCTATTTTTCTATTGGTTGTATTTAAAAATCCCGCTTCACAGACATCAAAATAAGTTTGATCGGTCACGTCATTAATAACGTTGACTTTTAGAGTGACAATTATAACCAAATAAGATTTGTTTTTTGTACTATTTAGTTAAAAAACTAGTTGCTAGAAGGATCCATTGTGCAAGGAAAGTCGTCCTATAATTGTACACAAAGCATCAGGGGAGAGTTGTGTAATAACATAATGACTTATGAAATTCTTGTACAATTTTCTTTAATTTTATTTTCTATGATTTTTTACCATCACATTTTATCATTATTTCTTAATATCGTGTGAACCTGTCTTTTTTTAGGAGGGTGTGGCTCAATCTGTTGGGTGAACACAGTATAGTATTTTGTGGTTAAAATAATCTAAGCATGTGTAAGTAACCATTGTTAATTTGACAGTTTTCCATTTCTACGTAAAATTTTCTAATTAAAATAACCTTTTTATGAAAAAGAAAGTGCATAAATGTTGCTAAATAATAAATTAATATTTTGCATTGCACTTTTACTACCTTGTAAATCGAGTATACAATATATAATGTTTCATATGAATACCTAGTCATTCTTGAAGTGAAAACTTTAAACGTGTTGAGTGACTTTTGATAGAGCAAAAATGTATGTCTTCGCGTCATCATGCTAATTGTCGTTACCAACATACTGTGACTCTAATATTAATAGCATTATGTAGCTATGAGTAAGACGTGTAATGGAAATAAAAATAAGTTATCGGCACTGAGATTTGCACCCGGTAAAACTATGGTTTCCTACAAAGTGGCAACGTAAAAGAACGGCCGTCATTTGACGGCCTCTTTATGCCATGCAGCGGTCGAGGACAGAACGGTCGCCTTGACGGTGAACATTGATGTAAAGTAAGAAAAACGTTGCAGTAGAGTACGTTGGCCAAGACTAGGGCTGTAAAATTGTCACGATTTGAGCTGCATTGTTCTAATTTTCTATAATTTTTTTAGTAGTCACAAACTATATTTATCTGTTGTTTTCCTTTTAGTCCAAGAAGGTTTCACCCCTTTACCACATCGGCAATTCAATAAATAATTAATTAAATACGTATTTCAATGTAGATGACGTCGATGCATCTTTTGCTAATCTTTTCAGATTAGTACGCTCTACAATGCCAGTTCTGCTGGCGAAATATCTATCGCGTAATTATTTATTTAATTGCCGATGTGGTAAAGGGGTGAAACCTTCTTGTACTTAATCACAAGCCACAGTGTTTAGTTCAGTGCTTTAGTTCCGTTTAGTCGACAAAGAAATTTTGAGACACGTGTCACTTCACTTTTAGTTGACAAACATTATTTTTAGAGAACGTATTTTTCTTTATTTCAGTTAACAAGATTTTATTTTAGGGTGCTATATATATATATATATATATATATATATATATATATATAATTTTTCGGTTATATTTAGAGGTTTTTTGATCGGCACAAATCATTTTTGGTCATGATGTTTTTTTAATTGGCAACATAGCTAAAAACTAAAAACCTTTCTCATCAACGTATAAAGTGTGTTGTTTTGCAAGACAAAATTTCTCTCTAAAATTGATAACCTCTAATGATTCACAACAGATTTCTTCTTATACTCTAATTGCATGTTTATAACCATCAGAATCCCAGCAGGCCAAGGGATTGTTATTATCCCAATTATTTCTGAATATTGTTTATATTGTATTGACATTCCTGAAGACGAATCTAAGCTATTGAAAAAAGTTTCAAAAAAAAATTCTTGGGAATGTAATTTTGCAATGAACATGAATAAAAACTAAAGCTACCAGATCCATATCCATCATATTTAAGAACAAATTCTCGATCATCTTGGGAAACGTATTTTTTTTTGTTCTTTAGTTGACAAAGTTGTATTTAAGGCCTGTCATTTTTTGGTTATATTAGAGGTTTGTTTGGTCGACCAAAATTAGTTTTGGTCATGATTTTTTCTTTCAGTTGGCAGTCGCAGCTGAATAGCAAAACTTTGGCTCATCAGCGTATAAAGTATGTTTGTTGTGTTGCAAGATAAAATTTGTTTAAGTTGTCCGAATTTGATAACTTATAAGATTTAGAAAGGATTTGTTTATGCACTTAAATTTCACCTTTATTGCCATCTGCAATACATGTGGGGTTTATTCTTATTACTTCTAAATATTGCAATAAAATTGTTGGCAGCCCTACAGCAGACTCAGTAGAGTACGGTTGCTGTAACAGTGTTCATCGGTGAAAAAAAGTCTTTTAAGTGGATTGTTTTCCAAGATGTAAGATTTAGATTTGGCTGTGATAATTTGCCTTGTGGATGAAGAATCATCAGAAGAGGAAATTAGGAGAGAAGAATCCGATTTATATAAGAGGCGAGTGACACAGCGAGCTTATAAAATTTTGATTTGTCGTGATTTAATAAATAATGACATAAAATTTAAAGTATATTTTCGGTTGTCTCCAGAATTATTTAATTTCGTGTTTAACTTTATAATGAAAGATATCACTACCAAAATCCAAAAAAATATTTTAAACAATATCAAAGTATTGAAGGAAACACCAAATTTTTTCTGAATTTTTAGCACCCTGTATCTTAAAAATAAAGCGGAACGTATGCAGATATAAACTTTTTTTCTTAAAATCGTTCAAAGATTATGCCCCTTCGGTAGTGGCATTTTTTCGAAAACACCCTGTATACTCTAATTGCATGTTTATTGCCATCAAAATCCCCGCAGGCAAAGGGATTATTGCTATGGTATTTATTTCTAAATATTGTTTACTTTACCTTGAAATTCCTAGAGAAGACTTTGAGGTATTAAAAAAATTTTCAACAAAAAATCCTTGGGAATATAATGTTGCAATAAACACCAATAAAAACTTTAAATATGTCAATTCATAAACTGATATATACCTAATTTATTTTGTACTGTATCATACGATTGCTTGCGATTGGAAATTAAAACAATTAAATATGTTCTTAATCTTCTAGTTTTAAGATTATGTCTTAAAATTTTAAAATTGTTTCGAAAAGTATGGAAAATTTTCACCATATTGAAGAACAAATTCTATGTCATATGGTATTTTCAAACTTTTTATTTAATAAAAATTGAATAATATAAAAGGGAGATATAATATTATATAAAACACCCTTCATATGTACCAGGTGGCCAACTAAGAAAGGACGCCGACTATATCTCAGCAACGAACCATCTCACAGTTTTGAGAAAAAATTTCAATGAGAAAAGTGGCCCTGAAAAATCGCTGGAAAATATTTTTGGGGTTCTAAAATGACCGCTAGGTGGCGTAATACATGAACATGCACATAATAATAAAAAAGTTAAATAAATCATAGTAGCTACATTCCAACGTAAAATGGCAACGTAACGTATTAAATCGTGCTTGCAGTATCCTCACCGTACACAGCGGTCGCTTCGAAAGTGGGGTCGACGTACTTTTTCGCAGCGGCAGCCCCTAACGTTCTATAGGAAAACACTGCCTATTAGAAGCACGTGCACACACGTAACATTACGGTCGCTCTTTTACGTTACCGTTCTGTAGGAAACCCTAGCTTAAGAAAGGACGCCGGCTATATCTCAGCAACGAATCACTTTACAACTTTGGGGAAAAAATTTCAATAACAAAAGTGGCCCTGAAAAATCGCTGGAAAATATTTCTTAAGTTTTAAAATGACCGCTAGGTGGCGTAATAGGTAAGACTAAATAGAAAATTAGGACTTTTTCTAAATTTTGCTTAATTAGGGTATATTAAAAATGCATGCATTGTAATCCTAGAGTAGTTTCAAGATGCTTTTGCTCTACACTCTTTCTTCTATCTCTAAAAATGAAGTGGTGGGGAGACATCGAAAAAAAATTGTTTAAATACCATTTACTTTAATTAGACTCAATAAAATTTAAAAAATTTAGTCTCTATAGAAAAAGTGTTATTTAGTCTATCGAAAGCACCTTCATATGTTTTTATTTTAAAATTATTGTCGTTGCTACAGCGCATTATATAAAATGGCAACAAATTTCGCCGTTTTTCTAAAAAAAATTAAATAGGTAGATATGTCAATTTTGATATCTTAAAATACAGAATTGAAAACCCTAGATATCAGTAAAAACCGCAACTCGATATCTTTTATCTAATCGGATATATTGGCAAATAAAATTTCAGTAACGTAAAAGCTCGATGACGTTGTTTACCATTTAGAATACGAAATCAGAGGAGGTTTATAATTTGCCTTACATAATTAAAAAATAAGTAATTAACAAACCTACAATGATCTAATAGTAATAACAGCGAATAATATAAAAAAATTACCCGAAGAAACAATCTAATATTCAAAAAAGTAAAAAAAAGACACTGCATTACATTAAAAATGTTAAATTAATATCCTCTATTGACTAAAGCCCTAGATGTTCGAACTGACTTCAGCCCATCATTTTCATGCAGTGAATCCTCTGACGAATGAACTGCAATTTTAACTGACCATTCTACCCCACTAAATATTGTAGGCTTTTTGGCAAAAACAAGGTCTTCTATTTGCCTAATAAATAAAAATCAAGGCAAGTCAGACCTGGGGATCCGGATGGCCAAGAAAACTGACTTCCACTTCCTATCTGCCTGCCACGTGGGCCTGGTTTTGAACGGTGGTTCACATATCCGCAGGTCATTAGCTATTGTTCTAGCACTTAAATGAGGATTCAATTTCACATATTCTAAAACATTTATAATATTTTGCTCGATACCACCTCTACGTTATCTTCAGCATGCACATTTCCTGTGGTGCGTATGCGATGTATCAGTCGAAGGAAAACTCTTTCACTTTCATTACGTTTTTCGGGATACTGCACGCGTAGATTTAGCAGCATCACTTGCATTTTTATGTATTGGAAATAAATGGTTAGTTAGCATGTCAAATGCTTCTTCATTTGCTTAAATCTATTTAATTTTAAAAATTGAAATATAAATCTTATCCCCTGAAACCAATTTTTTATTTTATAAAGAAATGTAAAAGCAGAAATAACAATTCAGTTAGAAGAGCAGGTAGTAAACACATTTGCAATCTTAAAGATCTGCACTTTTTTATTTCATTTTCGCAGTTAACTTTTTCCAAGGGCCACTTTACCAGTTTTGTAGGCAAACTATGTTGTTATTTATAATTTAAACTTTGCTTGTCAATATCTTCGGTTAGACAAAAGATATTGAGTTGCGATTTTTACTTATATTTAGGGCTTTCAATTTCCTATTTTAAGATACCCAAATTGACATATCATTCTATTTAATTTTTTTTAGAAAAACGGTGAAATTTATTACCACTTTATATAACGCACTGTAGAAACGACAATAATTTTAAAATAAAAACACGTGAAAGTGCCGTCGATAGACTAAATAGCACTGTTTCTATGAAGACTAAATTTGTTAAATTTCCTTAAGGCTGACTAAAGTAAATGGTATTTAAAAAAAATTTTCGACGTCTCCCCACCACTTTATTTTTAAAGACAGAACAAAAAGTGTAAAGCAAAACAAATTAAAAATATTCTAGGATTACAATGCATGTATTGTCCATATACCTTAATTGGGCAAAATTTCGAGAAAATCCTAATTTTCTATTTAGTCTTACCTATTACGCCACCTAGCGGTCATTTTAGAACTTCAAACATATTTTCTAGCGATTTTTCAGGGCCACTTTTGTTATTGAAATTTTTTCCCCAAAGCTGTAAAGTGATTCGTTGCCGAGATAGAGCCGGGGTCCTTTCTTAGTTGGCCACCCGCTACATTCCAACGTAAAATGACAACGTAACGTATAAAATCGTGCTTGTACTATCCTCACCATACACAGCGGTCGCTTCGAAAGTCGGGTCGGCGTACTTTTTGGAAGCGGTAGCCTCTCACGCTCTGTAGGAATACACTGCCTATTACAAGCATGTACACGGTTTTTGGTGACGTCACTGAACGTAACATTACGGTCGCTCTTTTACGTTACCGTTCTGTAGGAAACCGTAGCTTAACTGTCACACCTATCACGGAAGATTCGTCACTTTAAACCCATTGTGCTTTTCTGTATGTTGACAAATCTAAATTTTAAACATATCTGTATGCCTACTATAAGCTAATTTTACTACTGTGGATTGGTTAGATTGTTTTTTAGTTTGATTATTTTATTAATTAGTTAATTGCAGAATTATTGCGCAGAGTAAAACAATAGTGAGTACTTCAGTAATTTCATACAAAAAGAGGGGATATAATGTTCATATCACTCGAGAGTCTGAGTACGACGCCGCAGCGGAGTACTCAATCATTAGAGTGCGATATCGACAATCCGCTCCATTGTCACAGTGTATTTTTTCTACGACTACAATCCGCTGAAAACAATTTAATTTTTAGTACTAAAGTTAATTTGAAGAAAAAAAAAACACACCTATTTCCAAGTTTTAAATTTTCACTTCTGTCAGCAATCCCCATGACTAACATTTCAACTTTAAGAACGAAATTTTCATTTCAATCTCGAAAACCAGATTATTCGAATTCTTCCAAAAGGTTGCAGTTTTTTTCAAAATAGGAATTTTTGTTCGAAATTTCAGAGTTTAAATTTAAAATTTGAAAGTTTGGCTAAGCCAAAGTGCCGGCAGATTGAGCATTAGAAAAGTTGGAAAGCTAAGAATAATATTTTAAGAATACCATAGGATTCAATATTTAATAACTTGCTCTGGGTGGGTCATTAAAAATAATGTATGCATAGTACTTACCCAAAAAGGGGTTGTAAGTATGAGGATGAAATAGTTCTTCGGGTTTGTAAAATAAAAATCTAAATGGAAGGAAGATTTTGACATCTGGTCGTTCTTGTAGAATAGCTGGATCCACCTTTTTGGCGTTGCGCAGTTGACTGACACATATGGCATCTCTTCGGGGCTTATTACAGATGGCATCCAATGGATTTAGGACCTAAGCAACGCCATCAAATGAGTTTTAGAAATAGGTATAAGTTGTATACCTACCATGATGGATACGGTGAGATATTTTTACAATATTTACAAGTATGTACTCCGATAACCGTTCATGGATATGGAAAACTACCTTAATACTAATGATTTTTTATTTTTCTATCTGTCATATCTTAAATTATATTGTACACTATATACAAAATGAAATTTACGCTTTTATTACACTCTATACCATACATTCATATATACAAATACTTTATACTCAGTGTAGTTGAACAATTATACACGAAGTGATTATTCTCAGTTTATAAGGGTTAATTTTAAGATTAAGGTTTAGTATCTTCCTGAAGATGAGAGATTGGCGAAGCGGGTTAGAGTAACTGTTGTTGTGTTTTTTAATCCTTCTTGGTTTTAGGGGATAAGATTTGAGTTTCAACTTTAGAATTTCGAAATTGTAAAACCAAATACCAAGAAAAAAGTAGAATACTCTGATAATACCGTTCCAGACGTCCAAGATAATAGCATTTTTAGGTGAATCCTGGGATGTAACTTGTTTCAAATAATTACTAACATTAACTTTAAGTAATATTCTCTTAAACTTTTCTGTTAACACTCGAATTTATTTTAGTTTCTGTCGAAATATTTCCTCCAATTTCTCAAAATCTAAAATATAACCTTAAATGTATGGGTTTTATTGAAATCTTCTACTTTCACTTCAAAAATATGTAATTTTTGTAAATTCTAACCTAAAAGCTAAATCTCGGATTTAAAAGTTGAAATTAATTTCGATAAACCTATTAGGATTGTATTTGTTTAGTTTAGGAAAAAAATTTAAAATTCTTTTAATAAACTCCAAATTTTAAGACATTTTTTAAACAAATTAGGAGATTTTCTTCGAAATGTTGAGTTTTTTTCCACATGAAGTCTATGCCCTGTCATTTTTAATTTTTCTTTCAATATTTTTACTTAAAACCTAAAAACCAGGTTTTCTTTTAATTTTGACTTGATCCTTCATTTCCATTTATTTCTGAAAATCTCGAAATCTCGAATGTTAACTAGGCACTTCAAATCTTTCTACAAGATTCTGTATTTAAACTTACATTTTTACTGTAGGACTTGAAGGTTTTTCTGAAAATTTTAATATTTTTCTCCTAAACATTTCAAAGTTTCAGTAAAACTGCAATATTATGAAATTAAAGATACAAAGTGATTTATTATTAACTGGATGGGAAATCTCTAAACTGGAGGTAGTAGTATTCCAAATGTTGCTTCTGACAAAAGATGCTGACTTAAGAGCTTTGGAGTTTGATTTATATTATGCTATTTCAATATAATTTTTAAATATAGCATCAGTTTTTAAGAGTGATTTTGTTTTCCGAGAAATAAATATTTTAATATTGCTTATAAATGATGGCAGATATGCCTCGGTAAATCAAGAAATTAATTCTTACGTGTAGGTTTATGAAAAATTTAATTTGAGAATGGGAAACAATAATTATTATAGAGTAGATTATATGCACAACTTTTGAAACAAAATATGCGCATATAATATGCAGTTTTTTAACAAAATAGGCATCGTAATAATAATTATGTGCACATTAATAGGCATTATATGTACATTATATTTTATTATACGTACAATAAATCCAAGCACATTGGATTCAATTCAAAGAAGGGCAATTCGCCTAATTGATGACGAGACTCTGACCGACTCTCTCGAAACACTAGAGCACAGGCGTATGGTTGGTGACTTGTGTCTTTTCCACAAGTACTATCATGGAAGGTGCTTGCAGGAACTAATAGGATTGATCCCTCCAAGGGCAAGATTCTTGAGGCGTAGTAGACAGTCGGAGACAACAAATTCCTGTGCGGTCCCGCTTGACACAGTGAGGACTTCTGTCTACGGAGACTCTTTTTTCTATAGAACTTTATGGAACTTGTTACCGAAAGGAATTTTCCCCAAAAATAACAACCTTTCCTTGTTTAAGAAGGCGGTTCATCGCCATCTATCCTTATTTTCGTATCCTACTCTCAGTGCTTTAAATGCATAATGGGGTTACCCTTTGCGAGTGGATTAAATATAAGAAAAAAATTGAGTTAGATGCAAAAAAAATATTTAATGACCGTTTAAATAGGCTACATTACCATCCAATGTTAATTCGTTGCTATAAATCAGAAGTATTCAAATTTTATTTTCATATAATAATTATATTACCAACAATTTGTCTGCGGTGTGAATATTAATTCAAAAATATAAATAGAATGGAATTCTAATAGCATTAGGTATGTTTTAACTATTTATTTAATTATTTTTATACATACTAAAATTATGTATAAAAAATAAACCATTAACTAAATTGTTACAGTATTTTAAAATTACTATGAATCGATTCTTGTAATGAAAATTATGGAGCAGCATTAGTTCTGAACTGAACATTAATTTTTGGTGAAATTTTGAACATTTACATAAACTTTCATGTTCCTTTAAATGGGAATGAAAACAATTCATTAAAATTATCAAGAAAAAAGTTTTTGTCAAAAGAGTTGCTTCAGTAAAAAACTCTCTCCAAAAAATGTTAGAGGCCTCTAAGAACTAGGGATGTATTAGAGTAATTTTACTCTACTGATCAAGCTAAACCAGAAACTGAAACACCAATTTGTAAATAAAAAAGACAAAGTAATTGAGTCGGCTAGGTATTTACTTAACAAATCTCTAAGCACTGACTGACTGACAACGCATAGTTTAAACTGGTGTGTCTAAGAGCATGAAATTTAGCCCAGGGCATGCCCGAAATACTTAGGAGAGCACTAACGGGAGATTTTACAAATTTCAGTCTCTAAGATGCTAAAAATGTTTGAATTGAAATTTTGAGGAATATTATTTTATACATTTTAAAGTTTCTTCTCAAAAATACATCATTTGCAAATTCGAGAAATTCAATTTCATAGCCAAAATTTTGCTTTGTGTTCTTTGTTTTCAAAATTTCTATTTAGATTTTAAACTCGAAAATTCTTATAATTTCAACTTTTTTAAAAACTTTTTAGCTTAGACTTGAAATATACTCCTTGCCAGCTTTAAAGTCGAAATGTACTTAAGTCTCGAATTTGTTTTATACGATCCGTTTAGCATTATTATCGTTGTTAAAATAACAGATTTAAAAAATAAAATTAAAACTTTTGGAAATCGGTAAACTTTTTAAAAAGTCACTGCAAAAATTCGAATACAAAAAGTCATCGGTGAAGTTAGGTGGGGACTAGAAGATCTTAGCTCCGCAAGAGCTATATGAGGTCATATATTGTTTGATGGATACAAAATGTTGTGGAAAAATGAGAAAGGATCTTTTTTTTTAATTTTTGGTCAACAAAGTTTACTGGCCGAAATGGTCGTCAACAAAAATTGATTGGTTGAAACATAAAAATATAATTTAAGGATCTCTTTTTTTTCTTTTTGGTTGACAAAAATTGTTTGCTCTAAATACAAAAATATAAATAGCCCTCAACGATAATATTTTAGAGATTTTTTAACCCCCGCACCCCACATTGAATGGCCTAACATCCATGCAAAAAGTTAAAATCTTGGAAAAGGGTAAAGATTAAAAAAAAGTTTAAATTCAAACTTGATAATAAAAGTATTAAAATATTTTCAAGAAAATTGAAAATTCTGAAGTTTAGTAATTTTTAAGTTTAAATTTTTCAGAAGAACAAAATTTTTAAAAAAGTCGGACTTTTCTAAAAAAAAGTCGAGTTTCCAATTTTTTAAATATAAGTCCAATTTACTACTTGAAGGTCGAAGGTTAAATAAAAAGTCAAAATAAAAAAAAAATCAAAATTAAAAAGTCAAAACTTCAAAAAGTGTTGAAAAGTATGTAGAAAGATGCAAGTTTTCGAAATGTCCTGGAAAAGATAGAGGTTTTCAAAAAAAAAAAAAAAATTCTGAAAAAAGTTCAATAATTTCAAAGATTGAAATTTTGCAAAAAAGAAACTTTTAAAAAAAGTGAAAATTTAAGAAAAATGTCGAATTTTTCAGTTTTTCAAAAAAAAAATCCAAGCTTGAAGGTCAAAACTTCTAAAGAAAGTTAAAATTTTTTTTCAAAAGTCAAAACTTCGAGAAATTTAAAAAAAAATGAAAAAAGATGCAAATTTTTGGAAAGAGTGGGTAGCTTGAAAAAGGAAGACATTTTTGAAAACTGAATTTTTCAAAAAAAAGTATTCTAAAAAAAGAATTGGATTTTTCAACGAAAAGTTCAGTGTCTTACATAAAGGTCGATATTTCTAGAAAAAGTCAAAACTTCGAGAAATAGTTAAAACTTGGACAAAGATGGAAATTTAAAAAAAAAAGGTTAATCTTAAAATAAGGTAGAGGTTTTTAAAGAAATTATTTTAACATAATCAGACTTATTCTAAAAAATCAAAACCTTACAAAGTTGTTTCAACATTTTCAATAAATTCAAAAATAAATCAAAATTTTAAAAGAAGGCGAAATTTTAAAAGGATTGGCATTTACAATATAAGTTAAATTTTGAAAATAAAATGGAAATTATAAAAATTGAAAGATTTGAAATTTTCAAAATACAAAATTGAAATGTTCAAGAAAGGGAACATTGTCAATACAAATCGAGAGATCGGATTGTGTTTAAAAAAAATTGTTATTTCTAAAGTGAATATTTTAGATTTTTTTCAAACTTTTCGACTTTCTGAAAAGGATTTCCGATTTTTATTAAAAGTCTTAACTTTCTGGAATATTTCGACTTTATATTTAAATCAACTCAAAAAAAACAAACATTTCAAGTAAGCCATTGTCTTCAAAAGTCAAAACTTTCAAATATTTAAAGTTTTCAAAAAGAATTGAGGTATCTTAAAACAAAATTCAAAATGTCAGATTTGTAAACTGTTGAAATTTCGAGTCAAAATTTAAAAAAAATATGCATTTTCAGTACAAGTTGAAGATTTTGAAAAGAGGTTAAAATTTTCAAAGGTAAGGTCAAAAATGTGGAAAAAGTCAAAATTTCGAAAAAAAAAATGAGAGAAAATAAATTATTAAAAAAAATATAAAACTTTGAAAAAGAAAAAAGAAAATTTTCAACAAAGACAGAATTGATCTAGAAAAGTTTCAAAAAATCAAAATATATCTATATCAAAAACCAGAATTTGAAAAGGTTGGAATTTTAAAAGAAAGTCAAACCTTTAAAAAAAGTCGAAATTTTCGAAATAATTCGAAATTATCAATAGAAATCAAACGAAGTTAGAATTTTCAAAAAATTGACCCAAAAGAATTGGTAAAATAGCGTCCTTGTTTCGAACTATCTGGAGATATAGCCGACATTACGTGTTTATATTCCATACTAAATATTTTTCCACTGCAATTTATTACATTTAGTTTAATTTAAATATAATAAAAGACAAAACGCAAGTCTTAAAATTACCGGGTACAATGCAGACATTTACTAATAACAAGTATTGTTTATTTTTAAATCTTTAATTGCTTATAGGCAGTCTCGGAATTAAACGTCCACCAGTCGGTGACGTAATTTTGATAAAAATTGTATTGTAACATTCATTGAACAAAAATGTTACCTGTGGAGTCTACATGTTCAAAAATTAATGTAATTTACTCAACATCTTACCTTAGTGTTGAGCTTTGCACCTTTTCTTGCCGAATGCAATAAAAAACATGTCGAGAGCAAAGTTATTAAGAATATGCCAGCATCTTAAAAATATGCAAAATATGCATGCAAATGCAAGTTGCAGATAGTCCGCCCTCTAAGAATCACACAATAATCATATAAGTCGAGAAGGAATTTAAATTCATATTATGTTTAAAATATCCTATAGCTTATAGTGGCAAAATAAATGGAAAAAACAAAATGATACTTGACAAGAGATCATCTTGATATAAATACACATCTATTGTTTTCCTTAAAATGATTTGGTACTATAATGTAATGTTCCATTGACCATAATATTAAAATTCTATTATTTTTATTTGAGCTTATGTCCTAACTGGTAAAATATTTAAATTATTATTTAAATCAATGAAATTTTTTATTTTGGAAAACATCTTTTGATACACGACTATATGATCTTTAAAATTCTTAAAAAGTTACCTAATGATCCAAAAATAAAAAAAGATTAAAATTCTAATTGAAAGTGTTCGTTCAATTTAATTAAATAAAGTGATTAACCTCATTGTTTATTAATAAAATACTATTTAATAATTTAAATATATTTTATGTAAATTACATTTTTAAATTTTTTTAATACACATCACTTTATCATATAACATTTTGATTAATGATGTAAAGCATCATTCTTATAACATGAAGTATCGCCAACATTTTTCCCGGATTTGTATTTTCGTTAGTTAAGTAACAAGCATCGGTGGTTCAGTGGTAGAATGCTCGCCTGCCACGCGGGCGGCCCGGGTTCGATTCCCGGCCGATGCAATTCTGTTTTTACTACCAGAAAAACCATCAAATCATGGATTCTAGAAAAAGGATGCTGCACTTCGTGTACGGGCATAGTAAGAAATTAATAGTTTTAACAAAGCCTGCGCAACGTAAGATGACCACTCATATTGGTCATTATAGAAAATATGAAACTATTTTACGACATTTCCTATTTTGCCATTGCGATTACCACGTTGGATCTAGCATCACTTATAGCACTGCACTGTTTGCCTGTAAACATGATGTCCAGTTTCAGAGTTTAAAATTGTAATTTTAATTTGTTTATATTTTCTTTTCTGGAATTTCCTCTTAAAACTCGAAGTTTAAGTTTTTCTTCTAACATTTACTTGTTTTCTCATTGGTAGTGGTAGTGGAATCCCATCACGTCCGATAGAACGAGAAGCTATTGCTTGTTCCCTTAACGCTTTTTGGATACCGTTTTTCAAGAAAGGATAAACAGTTTAAGCGTTTTCTTTGGACACACGGCGAAGCCACTCAGTGACTTTTGGATAAAAATATGTATGTTGTATCATTCACCACATCTACTTAATGAAATTCTGAACATCCACTAACAGACAACGTACAGGCCCTCCTGCGCAAAATTTTATAATTTAAAAATTAAGTAGATGAATACCAACAAAGGATTTTTTTAATTCATTTTTTAACAGGTGTAAAAGGAGTATAACCATTTTTCTACAAATTCACAATTTCTGTCTGTTAATAAGATTCAGTAGTATAGACGTTTCTAGAAATTAATAACTGAAGAAGGTAAAACCCACTAATAAAACTAAAATACTGACTCGCTCTAAGTCGATGCACAGCCTAAACCAGTCGATCTAGAAGCATGCAATTTTGCACACCTGTTTCCTAAATAATGTAAGTGTCTAAAAAGTAAGAGTGTTTAAAAAACTAACCTTTAGAGGCTGGCTTTTTAAACACTGGTCGTAACATGGCTTTAAACACTGGCTGTAACATGTAACACTCTTAGGAGTCTTACATAGGGAAGTGAATGTTTGTTTTGAAGTTTGGCATGTTTGAAGCTTGAAATATGAAGATTGCTTAGGGCTGCTTTTTATAAAAAAGTGACTGAATTGGTGGAGTCAGATTTACTGCCCTTTAGAGCAGGTACAAAAATGTCGCAACCGCATTCACTCTAAACGCAACCCAATTCGTCCCCTTGGCTAATAACTTGGCTAAAGAAAAATTAATGACCTTTAAGGCACCAAATACAAATATAACTTCTCTAATTACACTTGTTAGTTTTTTGTGAGAAACCTGCTGTGGTGTAGAAGCGGCTTATAGACATAACATCCAGTCCATATACGGTAATTAGTGATCGAGAAAAATCGCCGTTGCTTGTAGAAGGTTTCATATTTAGATTTTAAAAGTGTTTGCTAACGATCTAAAACGTTGGACATACGTTCAAACCAAAGAATCTAAAGATTTAATTATTGTGCAGAAAAGCTTTTGGGAGAATGCAAAGGAGGCATACTTGAAATTAGCTCTTAATTTTGCACCAACTCTGGATTTCCAAAGAGCAATTCATATAGTTAGCTCTAAAGCTGTCTTTTCTAGCAGTAATATTGGTAGTTGTCGTTACTAATTCGGTCAGGCATAATACCGAAAAATTCAAAAATTGTCTGTCTTCGGAATATAATGTAATAGAGGAAATAAAACAGAAACAGACATTAACTTCTGAACTGCATCATTAAGCCATCAGTAGTATATTGTTGCTAATACACCGGAACCTCGTTTAATAAGCATCTCGCATTACAAATAATTCGCTTAAAGACCAAAGCAAATTGTAAAAAAATGACTTGCTTATTGAGCGATGTTTCGCATAACGAGTGATGAAGATAGAAGCAGCACCAGATTGTGCCCATGTTACATTAGTTTGTGTAATATGGATTAAGTTTATATTGACGACTACGTTAATTACGCTTCTTAAATGTTTGAGTAGTTTTTTGAGCATGAATTATCTTGTTTTACATTATTTTTAATGACAACAATTATGTCACCTAATTAGTATGTATATTGTATTAGGAGTAGCATTCTGGATTAGTTAAGCGAGGTTCCACTGCATCGGGTAAATGACCACGATGAACGGATTTTTTTTAAATTCATTGCCTAATTTTCAAATGATCCTAATCTCATTTCTAGGTAGTTTTTCAGTTTTCCTTCAACTTTCGACGTTTTATCTTTAAAAATATTTTATTTTACTTCAAAATGTTATTTACAACATTAAGGTTTTTGTAGACCTTTTCCCTTTTTTTTTTCAAAATTGCAAGATCATGTATTAAATTTTCCTATTTAGTAATAATTTGAAAACTTCAAGATATGCATTTTAAAGCTTTTATAACTTTAATCAAAAACTCTAATTTAAACAGAAAATTCTCAAAAATGTTTATTTATAGTATTTTATTATACAGGGTGTCCCCGTTTTAAGTGATTTAAATAAAACAGGTGATAGAAAAAAGCAATTGTAAGCAAAAAGTTGCCTATGAATATGTATCCGGCAACTCTTTGTAAAAAAGATAAAAGGTGTTGAAAATTTGAATTAAAAAAAAAGTTTTTACTTTTTCACTTTCAAGTTTTCTAAAATATTTAAACCAAATTTTGCACAGATGGTGTATGAATGAAGGATCACAAAATAAAATAAAACTAGGTTTCTATCTCAACCAGTGATGAAGTTACGAGTAGTCTGTGATATTATTCTGGGAAAAACGCGGTATACCACTGGAGAAATGAAATAAAATACCTACCTGTTTTGGGTAAAGTATTTAATTTTGAATAAAAGTTATTTCTTCCTCTGCCTCTGGTTGCGACATGTCGTTGGTTTTGGAAAAAAAAACATCATTTTCACTCGTACTTTCGCTAAGAAAAGTCACAATAGTCACAAATATGAAAGAACGTTAAGAGTCAACTTTATCCAAAACTGTTAATTCATTTCATTTTATCCAATGCCGCAGCATCTTACACTTACCCCTCTTTGTGTTAGTCGGTTATTATTTAAAGACTAGCATACATTGTATTCGATCAAATCCTACGTAAAACGTAAGGTAGTAAATGCCCAAAAAAAAATATCAAGAAAAACTCTTTATCCAAAAATTGTATTTTATTTCATTTTGCTTAGCGGCGTACTACTTTTCCTTCAAAACAATTTCACAGATTATCCGCAACTCCGTCACTGGTTGAGATAGAAACTTAATTTTCTCTTACTTTATGATCCTTCATCTACACACCATGTGTGCAAAATTTAGTTTCTATAAATCCTAAATTTTAACTGTTTTCCCGAAAGGGGTTTTTGAACCTCAGGACTTTTAAAACCCAAGTTTTTTCCACAACTTTTAGTTTAATTTCAAAACAACCTTTGTTTCAAAATTAACGCTCAAGTATAAATCTATTTTTTTTAAAATAAATTTCGAATTATGTCCTTTTATATTAAAAAGTCTCTACTTTCATTTCGAAATGCTGACTTTTTCTTGTAGGTTTAAAGTTTCTCTTTACACCTATTTCAGGTTTGAATGAATGTGAATAAAATGCAAAAGGCAAATAAGTTCAAAATATTATAGTAAAAATAAGTAAATACATTTAAGTAAGGATTTTAAACATGAAATTTTGAATACATATCTTTAGTAATATAGTAACACATATATACCGATAGAAACTTTGTAATTCATTTAATTATACAGGGTGGACCATAAGTAATGGTACATAGAGCAAGACTAGATTTTTCGTATAAAAATAACGTAATTTAGCCACATTTACCTTATACCAAAAGTTGATATTAACAGAGATACAGGGCATCAAAGTTGAAAAAAAATTGTGATTTTTTTGCATAACTAATTAACACATTTCACTATAGACAAGAAATTTGGCATAGGGGGGTTTCTTTAGTTAAGAAATTCTAATTTGCTAACAGATTGCCAGTAACTCATAGGGGCGCCACCTGTATTAATCTAAAGCATCATAACTTTTTTTGCCTGTATGTACTCCTATTTTAAATAGACACTTTTATTTATCTACATTTTTTTACGTAAAATGGTATACTTTCTAAATGTTGATACAAGCAACCGTTTTTAAGATATTTGCCTTCAAAGTTTGCAGGAGGTTTATTTTAAGTTATGTAATTGTGAATTTCTCGCAGTAGGTTTCAAAATAAAAGTAATAAAACTTACTCTAAAATAGTTTATATCAAATATTACTCTACTGACATTATTATTACACATATTTTTTTAAATTTTTAAAGCAAATTTAAATAAAATACCAAAACAAAATCTATTTTTAAAAATAAGTATGTGGGAAATGACTTTTCTCATGTAAAGGGATTGTAAACAATTTAAATCTGGCTGTCCTTTATTGAAATTCATTTTTAAATATCTGCTTTGACCTCACAGACTATTAAAATTTTCTTGTTGGACTCTGACATCATATCTCACATCTCTATGTTAGAAAATAAATTACGTCTTAATTTTTTTGGATTTTCTTTATTGAGATTTTAAAAATTTAGGTAAAAATATTATTAGCAAAGTAATATTTGACCTAAGTAACTTTCAAAGCTGTCTTATGATTACTTTCTTTTCAAGCCTACTTCGAAAATTTGATATCTTAGTAATTTAAAACCAAGGCGCGTCAAGTCTTAAAGGCAAATATCTTGGAAACTGTTGCTCGTATCAACTGTTAGAAAGTATACATTTTTTACGTGAAATATATAGGGAAACAAAATAATTTATTTAAAATTAAAGTTATGATGATTTAGAATTATGCAGGATAGCGCAGGTAGCGCCCCCTGTCAGCTATTGGTAATATGTTAGCAAATTAGAGTTTGTCGACTTAAGACACCCCTTTGTTCCAAATTTTGTGCCTATATTACAATTGATTCCATAGTTATACGAAAATATCGAAATTTTTTTTCAACTCTGACATCCTGTATCTCTGTTAATATTAACTTTTGATATTAGGTAAATGTAGCCTAATCACATTATTTCTATTCGAAAAATCCACCATTGATCTGTGTATGTTATTAGCCCTAAAAAAATTAAAACTATCAAATTTTATTGAAATCAATAGAGCCGTTTCGGATATTACTGGTATAAGATTAAATAATATCTAACTGCAAAATCTTGTTAAAATCTGTGTACAATAAAATTACGTAATGAATTATTTAATTATGTAGATAAAACAGTGCTGTCTACGTTAAAAAAATAGTTAAGAAACATAAAAAAATAATTAATTTATAGTTTAAATTCAAGCAATTCCCATATAGTTGCAGCTTAATATTGCAGGCACTCAGGGTACCCAGGAGGAAAAAACTTCCGAGAAATTTTGTGGTTGCTGCAGTAACGAGCTGAAATGAAAGCTTTTTATTGGCGCTAAAAATGATGGTGTGAGATTCTCAACATTATTATTTATTATTTAAATAAAGATGTTAAAACTTACATAAGTTTTCTTATAAATTTCGATTGTTACTTAAGCACCCAACTTTTTTTAAACTGTATATTCAAATTAAACTGTAATTTTCTACAAAGGCTACTAATATTTTCAGAAATAAGAAATTATTCAAGAAAAAAATGAAAATAAATTTTCGGGCTGACATTCTAAATTTTCAGGCAAAATATTTTTGGGATAGAACTCAAAATTTTAATTTTGAATTTAAATGTTTAGGAAAAAAGTACAAGTTTTGAGATGCGACTTCCAATTTTTGATCTATTCCCTAAAATTGAAGAAATATATATTAAATTCAAATATGAGAAAAAATAATGTCGTAATAAAGGTCGAACTTTTCGAAATTTTGGTTAAAGTCAATATTCTTTGAAACTTTTACTTAATATTCTGATCTTCATATCGAAACTGAGAAATTAGTAGGTTTAATTTTAAATCTTGATAAAAAACCCAAATTTATGTGAGGAAAGTTGAAACATTAAGATTAAAGTCCAACTTTAATTTTTTACCAAATTGTGTAGCTTATCTATGTAAAATTTATAGCAGCAACATAAAAAAGGAACAATTAGAAAGGAAACATTTCAAC
Organism: Dastarcus helophoroides; assembly: GCA_028583605.1. Classification (NCBI taxonomy): domain Eukaryota; kingdom Metazoa; phylum Arthropoda; class Insecta; order Coleoptera; family Bothrideridae; genus Dastarcus; species Dastarcus helophoroides. The sequence goes on along the minus strand of CM053332.1, from coordinate 1,614,499 downwards.
TCAATATACAACCTCCCTTGACCACCAGACCCAGGGATGGAAGTACCAAACAATTAGTTTAAAATGGTAGATGCTGAGGGTATGAAAGAAATCAACATTCCAAAACTGTAACAATGGAAGTGTAAATTGTAAACCAACAGATTCAAAAAATCCTTATCCTTGTTGCTATAGAAATTATTATGAATTACATAGTTGGAAGTAAAATTTTTTTTTTACTAGTAGGTACTATGTTATATACATGTGATTGAACATAAATTAAAATATATTAACTCCTTTTGTACGTCAACTAACCTAATGAAAGTAGTTCTTCTGCCGTAAAAGAAAACATCACTTCCAAAATAGATATACATTTGCAGATAAAAAAATAGGTATGCAAAGAAATAAGTATATACAGGAAGATTCACATAAAAGTACGATCCTCACGAGCCTGAAACGCAATCCAATACACATAGATCACTAGTAGGATGAACTGAGGAATAATAGATAATGTACTTGGATAGCCCTGACATCATGGCTAACATGCAAACAAATAAGGTTCGTAGTTCTAGCCAGAATCTGCTCGTCTATAATAATTCATGTTTGCAAAATAAAGGAAAACAATTTGAACATCATTTAGCATAATTTTATTGTTGTTTTTTAAGATCCAGAGTAAAGTCAACATAACCTCATCTGTTATTTGAATGAGCCAAGTTTTTAATAAATGATAACCACAAATCAACAAATCGCGCATGGGTTACTTAATTAAATCCTAGACCGAACAGCTTTAATTAATAAATATTTAATGTAGAAGAGAAGGAAGTACAGAAGTACAGCACATGATTTGAATAAGCAAGGTGTAGAAGGCTTTACAACGTGGTGTTAGACCGGCGGGCAGACGATCAGTTAGGCATATCAGTGGTCCAGGGTTCGAACCCTAGAAGCGGCGGTTATTGCTTTTTTAATTCTTCTACACAATCTTTTTAGAATTAGTCTCCTCATGTGTTTTTTACTTAATATTGAAATAAAGATAAATTTTTTGTAAACAAAAGGTAACCTAGCCAGGATAGTCCTAATTAATAAATATATATTGCTATAGCTTACCTCATTTGTTATTTCAAAAATTAGGCCAATAGCTAGTACAAGTTCAAAGAAAAAGAATAAAAATGCATATTGAAATAAAGCGAATGAAGAAAGATGAACAATTAAACAAAACTAATTTAATAAAAATTAAAGAAAAAACCGAATCATCGGTGGGATTGGGGATCGAACTACTGAGCTACTGCCCTTTGTAAAATGTTGATTTGCTTCCCAAAAGTATGTACCATACTCTCGGCAGCTTCTGCGTTCAATAGCGATTTATTGGTTTGTGTATTAGTATTTTTTATTAAAAATACATCTAATTCAAATAATAGGTAATGGTAGATGTAATTTAGAAATCTTGTACTATTATAAATAAAGTTATTGTCAATTAAGCTATTTCACGACATTTCTAGAGGGGTATCCAAAGATAAAATTTCGCATTCTAAACAATCAACAAATGTTGTATATTGGGTTGCGTTTCAGGCTTGTGACGGTCGTACTCTTAAATTAATCACCCAGTATTTTTTTTGTATGTATTCTATATCAATGTCTTTTCTAAATGTGACTTTTACTAAAATAATATAATCATCATTACGTTTTATACTTACCTCTGTCGTGGGGTATTATGTTTTTTATATGTATAATATTATGTACAACATCCCTGCAAGAGTGTACTATGTACAAAAATAACTATATTTTAAAAGCGGTGTGTAGGTGATCCCACCACCAAAGGTGAAATAATTTGTACAAAAATAGTGATTTATTTTTATTTTATATAATACATATGACGCTTCTATATAATATATCATAACAGTAACTTCAAAATAATAGGTAAGTTAAACAAGACCGTGAAAGACTAGGACAATCTTAGATAACTCATTATCTGGTAACACCATAAATTATCCCATCTTGTATCAAACAAGACAAAATATTTAATTGTTATAAATCTCTGTACAGACTTCTTATTTTACAAATAAAGATAAATATTCTAGTCTACAGGAGCAGGGGCGGAAGGAGGAAGGGTTAACTCAGGGAAAATTGCAAATACTCTTAAAGCATATGCTTCTAATTGCTAGATTAAAATAACTCCTTGCAGTCTTCGTTTAAATTAAAAAAATGTACTGTTTACGTATTTGCAATTTGACGGTCTACAGAACAGGGAATGGGATTTATTTACAGCATTGGGGAAAAAGAAATTAGGAAGACTTATACTTACCTTAAGAAAATAATTATGGCGATACAAACCACTCTGATGATAAATTAATATTCCTATTTAAAGCGATAATTAGAGATTTTTTTTTTCGCAGCAATGGCAAGAACCGAATACAGTTTGCATTAACACCGTACGTTAATTAATTTGGTAAAAAGGTAACTCAAGTATTTAGGGTTTCTTAATGTTTCTTGACAGTCGTAAGTTATTGTTACTGGATGACAACCTGTGTATTGAAACTCATGTGGTAACTGAGTGACTTTTAACAAATTCACATTTTTTGACTCATACCCTCAATGGAACATTTAGTCTTTTAGGTAACAAAAAAATACGTTCAGTCAAAATGTAAAAATGCCCATTTTGTGTTCGTAAAAAGATTTCGTCTGGATCACATCTATTAACTATTTCGCATAGAATACGGCAGTGGCCGAATCTGGCAGAGTGGTGCAGGTGCCACAAGAAAATTAAGAAACCTTAATTACGCTATTATTTGAAATAACTGCTATCGAAGCTTTTTTCTATGGGTGGCGTGTGATCGCCACAAGTTGGAAAGCCCGGTGGAACCGGAGGAAGATCCTTGTGTGTACCCACTTGCAGTATCAAATTCATTCCAATAACTATGTGGAACAAGAAGTGACAGTGAAAGAGCCAAAAACCGGGATTATCTGCTCTGAATCTCAAAATGACGTAGCCGTTGTTTGGTACGGCTATCGTGTCTTTGCCCGGTGGTAGATTGAACTGTCTGTGCAGGAGACCTTTTCTGTCCAGATCCAAAGCGTGTTTGAGATTGATTTTCTTTACGTTTCTATCTGGCGACCTACCGATGCCGACCACGTTGAAGGCGTAACCGTGCAGATGGAAAGGATGACTGAGGTTGGGTTGTTGCACTGAAGATTAAAGTGGTTTAGCACAAATTGATATAAAATTATTTTACTCTACCTTCATCTACTAGGACTACTTCCACGATGGCATTTAGAGGAATGTCGACTTTATGGGTGCACATGCAATTTTGACCGCAATCTGCTGGTCGATTGTCACCGTTGCAGAATTGTTCGGGGTCAATGTCGTCATATTGAGAAAGTAGAGGAGCCGGGGGACTCAAATAAGATATTTCGTCAATTAAACTGATTACATGGTCTCCATTTGGTGCCACTGAAATGTAAAAAAAAAATAGATCATCACTTATAGGAAAAGCCAAAGCACATTTTAATTTGTTAAATCTGAGTAAATTTTATGGCTACAATATTTTGGTATTGTTCATTAACCATTAGTCATATGCTGTTTATAATCTCATAGTTACAAACGTTTAATATGCAGAATATTGTAAGATTCCGATATTGATAATACAATAAATAACCTGTTTGTATACTCCTTTTGACCCGAGGATACTAAAGAGAAAAGTATTGCATATATTTGGAGCTCAATCATAAGACACACATTGACTCTTTGTCGAATAAAAAGTTCAAATGTCGAGAAAGAAATCGACATCGCAACTGTTTTTAGCAATATTTGGATTTTTTTTGCAAATTATAAATCAAAAGGCGAATGTTAAGTGAAAAAATTAACTTATATGTTAGGAAGAATTTTTTTCCTGAAATCAAAATTGAAAAAAGAATTCTAGTGTTTTTCTTAAAATTTTGTACTTAAAAAAGCTAAAATTTAACAGTTGATTTTTAACTAAAATTATCAACTTTTTGAATTTTTTTAACCAAAACATACGACTTTTTTCAGTATTATTTTATCTCTAAATTTTCGCTTTTTTCAGAATCTTAGGTCAAAACTCGAAAAATAAAAAAAAATAATTCCTAGAAAGAATATCATTTTTTTTTCAAAACCTGGAGTTTACTTGAAGAGTTTTTGGAATGTAAAAAGTTAAAATCTACATATAAAGTCTTAGCTTCTACATATACTTTTAAAATTTGAAAGCTAATCTCAAAATTTCAACCGCTTCTCTCAAAATTTTAATTGTAAGGTGTTTTATGCTTTTAAATCAAATTATTGTTCTTATTTCAACTTTTTGATTGCCTTCCCTAAATATCAATTACTTATTTTCTGGAGTTTTACATAACAAATGAAAAGTAAAAATAAAAGTAAAAATTCAGCCAAAATGCTAAGATTTTTATATTAAACTGAATATTTTATTATATTTGCTTTCACGATATAGCCTATACATATGAAAATATGAATTTCATTTATAAATTTCATTTTAGATTTTAATTTCGACTTTGATATTGCAATTGAAAATTTCGATTTTCAGCTCAATCTTTTGACACTCATGTTTTTTATAATGTTAATTTTTTCTGATTTATTTGTTTAAAGTCGCAATTGAAAGGAAAATTAGTTAGAATCCTATATGGTTACCGAGTTGTACCTTCTTTTCTATATTTCAACTTTATCTTGAAATTTCAAATTTTTCCTAGATTTTGGTTGGTTAAAGTTAAAATGCAAAAAAAAATAGTTAAACTTCACGGTTTAAGTTTTTAATATTTTAGATATGTAGGTTTATTTTTAACATATTTACTCTTTTTCTTAATTTTTTTGGTTCAAGCCAAAATTTTTCGGGTATTATTTGATTATTTTTTTTGGAAATTGCGGTATTTTGGCTTTGTTTTTGAGTACTTCAATGTAGGTTGTATTTTTAATTAAAATGTTGACCTTGTTTCAAAATTTTCACTTTTTTCTCATAGTATCAATTTTTTCCTGAATTTTATAATAAAAGCATAAAGTTTTAAATTCGGAAAAAAAGCCGGAATTTCTGTATTTGAATAAATATTTTTTACTAAAATTTTGACTATAAATACGAAATTTTTAATTTAATTTCAAATTTTGAATTACATTTCGGAGTATGGATTGTCACCTTGAATTTTTTGCACTTTGTTTTTTTAGAACGTATACGTTTTCCTAAAATTTTTAATACTTTTGCGTATTTTCTAGGGACTAAAATCAAAATTGGAAATAAAAAATCGTAAACTATTTTGAACTTTATTTAAAAAGCCACAGAAATATAATTATTTTCCTCTAACTATTGCGTTTATGGAGAAAGGAAATCAAATCTCGTATCAAAATTTTGCATTTTAGTTTAAATTCCAATTTTAATTCAATTTCTGTTATTGCTAAATAAAAAATGTAAAACTTTCTACTCATTTTTTTATCTAACATTTCAGGTTAAAAGTCGAAAAAAATCAGATCTCATAATAGAGGTCAAATATTAGGTATTTTCCTTGAAATTCAGAACTGAGACACAATAATTTAGGTTTTGATTAATTGCTAAAAAATTTCAACTTTAACTTGGAACTTAGAAATTTAAGTTAAAAATGTAGAAAAAGACGAAATTTTAACTTTTACCGCAAATGTTGGGAGATTACGGAACTTGCGATCCACGTTTCAAAAAAAGCCCAAAAGGGTACCGGAGGCTTAAATTTTAGTTTTATAGGTTTGCATTTTTGTGACTGTGCTTAGAATTATATTGAAATCAGTTGTAACTGGAGGCCAAAATGACATATAATGAGCGAAACTTACAAAACGAATATTGAAAATATCTATGTATTTTAAGTTTTGGAGATTTTTGAATTTGTTTGTAATCTATGGCCAATATAATACAAGATCAATGACTTCGCGAACAGTCAAAACAGTGCATTTTACACTTATATTTGTTACGAATAACGTGGGAAAATATCGATATTGTGATTTTAGGAGGAATCAAAGTATTGAGTTGAAAAATCTACTCTTCGTTTAATTGTCACATTTTCAGAAACACAGATCACAATTAGGTCAACCAAAATTACTGCAATTAATAAAGCGTTTGAATATATGTAGATATCGTGCAAATATGACAATTATACCATAGGGGGCACACACATGATATAATGTGACAGTTAAACTAAGAAAAGATTTTTGAACTCAAAACTTTGATTTTAAATTTATTACGGTAGAATAATTGTACAACAAATTATGGATTGGGCATATTCCACACAAGCGAAAAGTTTGTAGCCCGAGCCGCAGACGAGCGTTACGGTTTCGCCAGTGTGGAATATGCCATTCCAAACGTATTGTAGACTATACTTTCTCTAAGAGGATTATAGAATATCCCCTAAATGTTTATAAATCTTGAAATTTTCAATTTTGAAATGCGAGGTTTTAAATATATTCTTTTTTACACGTAACTATAGCAATAAAAACGAATTACTTAATATCCCGCCTTAAAATAAATCTAAGCGGCTTCTGATTCGTCGAAAGCCGTGCTGAAATATTAATATACGAAACGGTTTGTATAATTACGAGTATTATGAACGGGTGCTGGAAGAACATTTGTCCCATCGCAATTTTTAGTCATAAAATGTGCAGTTTATATAATAGTGTTAGAGAAAAATTTAAATATCGTATATTTCAAGAAACTAAAACTTGTATACTTTTAATTTATAAGTTGCTATTAAACTGTTTCTCAGTATTTCGAAACAAAAATAGTAATAAATTAATAATTAACCTAATCTACTTGTGGCAGTCACCCAGATATTGGGGTTTCTTAAAAAAAATAGGTAACTAAAAATCTATAAATTGAGGAAGTCACATCCAAAAAAAAACCAAACCAAGTAAGTGCAAAATTATTCCTGTTTTTTTATCTTGTCATGCTATGTTACCATAAAGATAAAGAACATGCTTTTATAAATTTTCTAACACAATGTTTCTTTGGATAATTTTTCATTTCAGATTCAACTTGATTAAAGTTTTAATATGAATATACTGTGCATGCTAAGTTAAATATTCGACAAAATACGAATAATTCTCCGGTACTAAGATTTGCGGTAAATTTTACCACTGAAGCAATAACTTGTTACATTATTTTAAACGGAATATGTGTTACATATATTGTGCATGTCACATCATATTTTGATGAAAATAAATTGATCAAAAAGAAAATGTCGCGGACGGAGAAAAAAAGATTCAAAACGCACGGGGTAAAAAGGATGGTATGGTCGGATCAAGTTGCTCAAAAATTAACTCCAAAATTTAAGAAAAGTCGAATGGTTCTCGAAAAATTGTAATCTCATCGAGCCATTCGGTACATGACTGGTACATACCAATACAAAAATATGAAATAATAGCTGGAATTGCTTACCAAGAAATCTGTTGTAAGTATGAGGCTGGAACAGCTCTTCCGGCGTATACAGGAGGAACCGGAAGGGTAAGAAGATCTTGACATCTGGTCTTTCTTGTAATATTCCTTTGTCGATTTCATTCGCGTTTTTAAGTTGATTAACGCAAATGGCATCGGTTCTCTGAACATCGCATCTTGCGTCCAACGGATTAAGTACCTAACACGGGATTTCTCATAATGAAGCTATTTACAATATACAGAGGAGTCCTTGAAATTTCCTATGTGAAACTTTTGCGAGTAATATGTACATTTCTGTGCAAATTTCACATAGCAACCAGCGAAGCGGATCACATCTGTATGTACAAGACGACATCCAACAAATTCTCCTTTGCGGAAATAATAAAGCTATGGTAAATTTGGCACTCAGACGAAGTAATAATATTTTCTGCTAGGTCTTTCTTCACTAATAATAATAAATTTTGAGGTTGTAAGCTGCAAAGCTGCCTTATTTTGTTCAGCCTGTACAGTTTGTAGCGAAAACCTATTCTATGTTCTTATTCTAACACCTATTTATAATATGTACAATTGGAAGTTATTCAGATAGGAAATTTTAAGTATTTACATACATATTTAACATTTAAAGATTTACACAAAAATCTCCAAGTGTTTCTTTCCTAATAAACGAATCACATATGCACATTTTTTATCGAGCCTGTCCTATGTACAGATCGAAACGATTGTTTATATACAATATTTCTGAGCAGATCTACTAGTTAGGGATATACTTTGTGAGCGTGCAAAATTGATAATTTTTTTTATTTATACACGTTGTTTATGTACAGAATATAGTGCTAAACTTATGCTTTTCATTTAATATAACAGCCAATATATTACAGTATTATTGAAAACTCATACAAATGCTGATCAAACTGACACTATTTTGTATTGGGTTATTTTCAAGCTTTTTTCTGATTAAGGGAGCTTTCTTAAAAAAACATAAATTGTAAAGTCTATAAATTAAAATAACTTTACAATAAGCAATAATTATGCATCTGTTGTTTCCCATAGAACAAAATTTAAAAAATGTGCTTTGGAGTGCAGGGATTTTCAGATCTCATTCCTGTGGACTAACCTGTATAACTAACATGACTAAAAAATTATGACAAAAAGCAAAGAATAGGATCTAAGAAAATTTATTCCTGTAAAAGTTTAGAAGATTTGCGGTCAGAAATATCTTCATGGCTAATAAGTATAAGGTACGTAGGTAATTTTCGAAAAGAGATAACAGAAAATAGATTGTTGAAATGTTTCTTCTGTTGCTTTTTCTTACATGGGACTTTTTTAAAAAAGAAAGTAGAAATAACAAGGCTAGAAAGTAGGTTGTCAATATTAGACAAACTTCGAGTAATTTCCGAATAAGATTTAGTTAATATCTCAGTGTTTTTACTCTTGAACATCTAGAAATATAGAAATTCAATGATCGAGGTTTAATTTAATACTCCCTGATTTTGTTGCTATAATCTTGATTCATTAGTTGGGAACGTAAGGTAAGCAATTTATTAATTGCAGTTGGAATTGGATAGTCAATATGTGATGGCGCGATTAAGCTCATCAAATGTTCAAAATGTCTTGATGCAACGGGTACATATTCTAATACTTATTAAATTAAGGGTTGAAAGATGGCAGAACCAAGTAAGGTCAGTAACAGATATACTTATTTCATATCGAATCATGCCATGCTTGGCATTATACAAAATTTTTCTTTGTTGGCAGGGGATAGAAGCCTAAGGGACTTTCTCAGTATGTTAACTGCACCACAGGCAAAACTTTTCTCAAAAAAAGTAACACAAAAAGAAACGCAGAAGTAATCAACGTAGAACTGAAAAGTTATTAGTATGTGAAAGGCAAATCTGATTTGCAGAAACTGTGGAATCAAAATCAAGCTTCAACTCAGAAAATTACCATAGCCAAAATGTCAACCATACCAGAGTCAAAACACTTCCAAAATAAAAATAGCACAAAACACAAAAGAGTCAAGACAGAAAATACACGGTAGACTTAGTATGTCAACCTGATGTCAATCATAGCAGATATCTTTTTTGGGGAGTTTCGTCTGTGGACTAGTTAACATACTATGCTACTCTTTTGTGTTGACTGCTTCTTTTTTTTTAGTAAAAAGAAAAGATACAATCATCTCTCTGAGGATAATAGCTTGGCTATCAAAACCCGTTAGAGCATGTGTTGACGTTGTCTTTTTTAATCTTTCTTGGTTTTAGGGGATAATATTAGTATATTAATTTTTGACTGATCTCTTGGTAACTTTTTTCTGCCACTTTCATTTTAAAAGTTTTGCTTGCGGTATGATTGACATATTGAGTTATCGTGCTTTTTCATTCCACAGCAAATTAGATTCGCTTCTGGTATAACTGATACACTAGTTAGCTATGTTAAAAAAGCATAGTTACTCAGTATGTTAACCATACCACGGGCAAAACCCTTTTAAAATGAAAGTGACACAATTAAATTTGTCAAAGAAAGCAGTCCCTGTAACATGCTATGTTAACCATAGCAAGGACAAGACTTATCGGAAGTGACCAGAAAAATATCTGTTGTGTTCACATACTGAATTTACCGTGTCTTTTCGGTCCTGACTCTCTTGTCTTTTGTGCCATTTTTGTTTTGGTTTTGCTTCTCGTATGGTTGGCATTCTGAATTATTGTGAGGTTTTCTGTGTTAAAGCATGATTTTCCACTTCACAGTTTTGCCTTTGATATATTAGTAAGTTACCAGTTCTCTGTTCAATACATCCATCATTTCGTTTCTCTTCTCTTGCTATTTTTACTTAGAAGAGTTTCGCCTCTAATGGCACTATTGTAAAATTTGGCTTTTTTTGTACCTAAAGCACCTATTTATGATGGCAAATAAAATGTCAATAACATTTTATAGTTCCTTGACATGGTCCAAACTACCAAAAAGTTCACCCTTCACTGATTTGCTTGTGAAAGCTTATAACTAAATAAGGTCAAACTGGGTTTTAGGGTCTTAGCTCTGGATTTCATAAATATTTTAAATTGTACTGGCGTATCACAACGCTAAATTTTAATCATCCAAGGATAATTTTACTTTAAAAGTGTTCAATTTTACTTTATTTTTTGAATTTATTCATGGGGAAAATAGAAGCCAATGACTTCGATAAAAGATAAACTACTTCCGATATTGCAAATAGCGACTAAAAGAACCTCAATAGTTTTTGACATAGTCTGGTTCCAGATAAATGTGTCTTATACTCGATCTGCCTGTATAAGTTTTCGTCAAAAAAAGACATTCGAAGCAGGCTCTCGATTTATGTGGATCTTTTTTGGTCCCATTATGACTATGATTATTTTTGACTTATTGTTTGTTTTAAGCCTGAAAATGTTTATCTTAAGGAAAACGACTCAAATATTTTTTAACGGTAGATCTGCTTAGATTGTTTTTCGGGGACTTAAGTTACTTAGAATTCACTTACCACTCCTTGGGGAAGACCGAAGTCGTAAGTAGGTGGACTAAAGGTTGGTTCGTAAGGTCCACGTGCGTATCTTAGTATGCCCAATTGCTGAACTCTTCTAATGCCGCACTCTCCTAGTCCTCTCAGTTGAATCCAATATGCTTTGGCTTCTTGATCGGCGTTTATTACAAAGTCGTACCGTTCGCCTATTAAAGGAACCCAATTAGAAGTCCGTGATACAGATTTATAGATTTCGTTTAGTTACAACGTAATTCTGGTTCTAACAATTATGGTCAGTTAGCTAAACACCGAATTTGCAACCAATTTCATGCTAAACTGTATTAAGAAAATCGATTTCGTAAACCACCAAAAGCAAAATATTTTCTTTAATTCCACAGCCAATTTTTCGGGTACGCAGCATGTGAAATTGCCCACACAATCTGCAAAGTAAGAGCGTGTACGGCGTGACTTAGTTCTTTTGAGAACCGATAGAGGACATCGTTTATTGCCCTGAGTGCTGCATACGAATCGCACTACGACACTGTGTTTCTATGTTTTCACCTTAATGGGCCAAATACATGGAAAGGTCAAAATTGTTCGTCGCTAAGTGGTTTCAGCAATATAATAAGCTCAAAAATGAGATAACTTGCCAAAATGTGGCTCGATAGGTAGTGACGACTAACATGGAAAAACAAACTGTGAATTTGTATAAGTGGAACCTGACCTTATATTGCAACAAGGATCACTAAAATAAAAACAGTATCACATACAACTATTCGAACCTACCTTTTTGCGCATAACCTCAAATATTGAAGCATATTGAAAAAACCAAGCTAGACGAAAAGGCTTGCTTGGGAAAAAGACAATTTGAACAGAGATTGAAGCAACGTAATGTTTACGGACTAAGCTTCGGTTTGGGGATAAACCACCATCTAACATTCCTGGTCAATCTTGACAAATAAATTAATACAACAGACTGTTAAAAGTTCTTCTTTGGGGCTGCATTTCGAAACAAGGTTTTGGAACATTACATCTGTTAACATACATTTTAAATGATACGAAAATGCTTAACATTTATGAGAAGTATTGGTTGTCGACTGCAAAACAATGGTTTATTAAAAAAATACGAGAACTATCTCTTACAGAAAGACAACTACCCAAAACACAGGAGCAAGCTTTGCAGCGAGTGGAAAGAGCAGTCTGGCATCGTCACACTTGATTGACCATCGTAGTCGCGCTAGATGCAAATCCTATTGAGATGTGTGGGAATATCTCACGCACAAGCTTTGAGGAAGAGGAAAAAGAGTGTGCACATTAAAGCAGCTGATACGACAAATTCATCTCATTTGGAGCTCTTTACCGATAGAATACGCAATCAACAACAAAGGAAAGTATGTCTCGGAGGTGCCAGGTAACTGTTGACGCTGGTGCTGACTGGACACATTTTTAATAATATAGCATTTTTTTTCTCATGAAATACGTTAATTGATGTAATTCGAAATCATTAAAAATATGTTTTTCTACATATTAACCCGAACACGTTTTTGCTTTACAGACTATACACCGTGTTTAATCTAAGACGCGCCCTTTTAGAACATCATTTGAAAAGTTAATAAACCAATTATTTTAGTACTTTATATGAATTCCTACGTACATTTTTCTACATTTTCTATTTTTTCACTAGAAAAAAAGAATTGAAAGTTGAGAAAAAAGATACGGATATAAGTTGTTTTTTTTTTAAATAGAACACCCGTATATTTTTCATTGGTTGGATAAAGAATTAAATTTCCTTTAAAAATATATCAGGTGTAACAGGATCATGGTACATCCCTTATTTCTTCTTTATTTATAAAGATGAAATTTTCAAACTTGCTGCAGTTAATGTATATATTTTTTAAATGTCAAATTTACTAATGCCAACCTTGATTTTTAAATGGAACACTCTGTATATTATTGTATTTTATTTTATGTTAAAATTTGACGTTTCATAAGTAAATTACGTGTAGCAAGTTTAAAAATTATACCTTTATAAATAAAGAAAAAATTAGGGGTGCACCATGATCCTGTTACACCCAATATAACACTTGATATATCTGGCATTAACCCCTTATAATTTAAGCGTGGTTGTATTTTAATATAAATAATTAACGTCACTAGCACTAACATTAATCAAAGTCCAACAATGGACATATAATTATATTTTGACGCATCTTTTTTAACATGGGCATCATTTTCTTTCAAATAGGTAACGTTGCAATGTCATTTTCTAAATTTAACAATCTGTGCATATCATTAAATCTAATGACACTCTAATTATAATTACGTTTAAATCATCAACGTTTTGTGTGAGATATGCCAAATGTTGTATATTCGTGAAGAAAATTCAATTCTCTATCTAACCACACAAAAATATACAGGATGTTCCATTTAAGAAAATACAATTTATATCCGTAACTTTTTTCTCATATGTTCAATTTTTTTTCTTGTGAAGAAATGAAAAATTTGGAGACAATTACGAAAGAATTCATATAACGTATCAAAACTACTGGCTTATTAACTCTGTAAATGATGTTCAAAAAGGGTGCGACTAAGTTGAACACGGTGTACATACCCCGTAATTTTAGGTTGGGGATAGAGAACATCTAGAAGAAATTATTTAAATACTAGTGAATTATCAGCCGGTAACCGCAATTAGATTGGTTATAAATTCTATAATAAGTTGATGCGTTAAATAATATACTATTATAATGCACAGTATCTAATTACTGAACTGGAAACTCGTAGCAATATATTTTTGTTAATATATGGATTATGAAAGTGATGCTATTATCGAACAAAGTAATATAAAACCGGCCTTGGCGCATCATAATTTGACCACAAAGTTAAAAAATAAAATATGTTAATAGATAGAGTAGTTTAAAAACTAATAATTGAAAATATAAAGAGAGTTTAACGTATGTAACAATGTAACGTAAAATAACATAAAGTCACTGTTAATTAATATAAAAAAATGAAGTGTTTTCGGACAATCATTAATAAAATATTTTTTGTTGATATTTTGGATCAAGGAATGGGACCTTAAATTTTTGTCAAAAATAATAAAACAATTTGTATAAAAATCTTTTTCGAATTATTTAGAAAAAAGTCAATAGCTCAAAATAAAAATTAACATTTACAAACAAAATAATAGAGCCTACCAGAAAAATATTTTTCGATTTTAAAGTAGAGATTAAAAAAAAGAAGCTTTCGAAGATACTCGTGAATATTCTACAAACAGTCGGATCTAGGGGATTGAAGTAAATGTCATAGGAAAAATGTGAATCAAAAAAAATTAATGTTTCCAGGACAAATAGAGCCGAAATAAAATTAAACGAAAAAAAATTTTGCTAGTTCGAAATTGTAGTCGAAATTTGGAAAAATTCTAAATTATTAGAAAAAATCCTATTGAGCTCAAATTCAAAAAAAAATCTCCAAAGCTTGTATTTTTTTTTAGCTCTTCTTGTGGCCAAATTTTAGCTGAAAAGCTTCTGGTCTCTGTTAGTTTTTAAGGCATTTATATTCTGAATATTTTTCACATAATAGATGAATTTTGACCCTTAAGCAAAATATTTTTTATTTCAACGTATTGGGTGAAAAAGTTGGCATTTACTTCCTCTCTTAGTTCCGGATTACCAATATAGTAAAATTTTAATTACCGGAAAATGATATAATCGTGTTAACTTTCACTGGATGTACAGGTTCACCATCTGTGGCTATAAGAATCATATCATGCCCTTGTATAGTCAGCTGTGCAGGACACACCGAAGCCAGCGAGTTAATCATTCTGAATCTGTATCTCTTCCCTGGCGTCATGGTAAATACTTCCAATGGTGTATTTGTCATAAATCCAGTGTTAGGATCCCTGAATTGCCCCTTGCCGTTAATTAGTACATTTTCAGGATCTTGTCCCGTGTTAACCGCCAGTCTTCCTGGGAACTTTTCTGCAGCATCTTCGTGCATCCAGTCACTGAGTAGCATCACATGTGTAGTTAAATCAAAATCATAAAGATGACTATTAGGATCTTTGGCTGGTGGTTGTCTTATGACTACACTGCCGTAGAGGCCGTCCATTTTCTGCAAACCAGTGTGCGAGTGCCAAAAGTGCGTCCCAGCATTAGCCGCATACCACTGATACCTGTAATTATATATTAAATCGACGACAAAATCATGAAAAACAACTTCGCTACCTAAAGGTGTTTCCCTGTTGTATTGGACACTGCGTAACAAAAGGTACCCCATCATAATATTGCGTGCCTCTTTGCCATACTCCGTGCCAATGCAGTGTCACTTCCATGCCTTCCATATGATTTTCAACGTCAATAACAACTTTGTCGCCTTCACACACTTGTATACTTGGGCCTGGTATCATCCTGTTTGCTGTCAAAATACCCCTTTCAACGCCATCAGCCAACACACATTGACAATTCGACATAAGGTGATTGGTGGCATTAGGTGTGCAGACTTGACAAGCTCTGAAACGAATTAGAGGTTGTTGACAGGTTAATATATGTATGCCTTTACACTTACGCCCCAAGCACCGTGTAGTACTCCAAGGTGAAATGGTAGTAACATATCCTGGGAGGTTCGCCCTCTCTGCAGGCTCTCGCGCACTCATGTGGCGCAGATAGCGAAGGATCCTTCCGTAGCTCATGGGTAGGTGAGGTTTTGTAGTCATAGTGCTTAAAAGGATTACCCCCTAAGCTTGTTTTCCTTCCCGATCCTGTGCTCCCTCTGTACACGATTTGACCCGGAGAACTGGGGTGATCCTGCAGCAAGCCGTGCGACGATGAAAAATAATCAGAATTGCCTGGTACTTCCGCTGGACTAGTGTCCTGGATCCACCATGAAGCAGAGGTGGCTTGGTCGTCACCTACAACAAAAAAAAAATATTACAATTTTTTCTTTTATAATAAAAAATTTAAAGTAGATAATAATATTAATTTTGGGGCATTCTATAAATAATTTAGAAAAATCTTTACAAGATACGACTCACAATCCGACTTTAATAATGCATTAGTGTAAATATCTATGTTAGTTAACAAGAAATTCTTTAAATTATTCAGAAAATTAAAAAAAGAATAAAATTCAAGTCTGTTCAAGGCTTCGCAAGCATTTTAAAAAATTCCAAAATTTACCGCTGTATGACGAGAGTTCCCACATATAGAAATATTTAGAAAGCAACTGGTCACACAAAAATAATTTCTCATTCATTGTAATCAATATGCTTCAAAGCGATCATCAGTCTATCAGCAACTTAACCAATCTTTTTCTCCTGTCATATTTTTACGCTTGGTGCAATTTAAAAACCCTCTACTATTTTTTGCCACTCTCAGAATTCTCGTTCGAGCTACGGTGCTAAATACTAGTATGACAGTCTTATAATAAAAAAAATTCAGTTTTATAAGAATTATACAAATAAACCAATAAGTAATATATTATCCCCTATAACTACGAAGCAGAATATAGAATGTAAAATGTATTGTTTGTTTTTATTCTTTAACAAATTTCGCTTATTTAGGCGAAACATGAAAAAGCATAAAAGAAATCAAGGCAAAAAATATGAAATATTTGTTACACTTTCGGCAATAATTACGGTTGTAAATTATTGTTTGCATGAAAAATCCAAATTAAATATTTGTAATCTTCACAGTTTTTTCGTAAATACGAAATATGATTGAAAGCATTAAATTAATATTTTATGCGTCATGTTTATTCACTTATCATGCTATAATGCGCTTGCGACATGTAATAAATAACTTTCCATTTTTAATAAAAGCGCCTTATAATAAGTAAAGCAGAAATTGACACATTTGCATTAAATATAAGCTTTAACAAACAACTTCATACACGTACCTACACTTCTAGTAATAATACCAGTACCGTTGCAGTTTACTTACTTAATAAACAACTACTTGTTGGAAAATAATTAGGCTTTTATTATATAACGTGTGGTTATTTTCAATGTGCACAACAGCTATTGTAAATATAACATATTTATTATTCCGAAATCATGAGGCAAACCATTTATGCCAATTAGCGCGAAACACGTGTATAACTTTTTTCCTTAACTGGCTGTTATACCACTTCCCTATCACAACAATTTATAGGATTATGAGAATATTACACATGTTTTGATTTTTTTTAGCACTTTTGACTGCCAATTTGATACAAATATATCAACTATTCTTGTGTTTCCGATGTTTTCTTAAATCAAAAATGTTACGTCATGCTGAAAGTACGTAATAAAAGTACATGACGATATGAGAGAAAAATACAGGGCTTTATGTAATGTCATTGTGCTTTGTCATTGATCTCTGTGGATGTTGTGAAAAATTGTTATGACGACTGTATTGACGACATTATGACGGCTATTATGACACGTTACTTGCTTGTTTTGGCAGTTAATCAATCAGTTTTGTTACGCTCCTTCATTTTGATAAGGATTCATTTGGTTAATTGTATTGTATATTTGACTTTTTTCTTCTAGAGCTAAGGGAACTCTTCCAATATTTATAGGATTTAAAAGTCGCAAGTATTGCTAAAACAAACACATTATATTTAAATTAGCTTAATTTGGGTATAATCCAAAAATTCTAGAATGAACAATAAAAAATCACACCAAACAGTAACCATGTTCATTTTAATTGAAATTAGGATCCGAAAACAATACCCATTTGCTCACATTGTAGGTTTCTCTTTAGAGCTCCTTAAATTTATAAGAAAGAGAGTTTCTTACGCATACCATGATGATCGGGCATTGTTGCCTTACTTTTGGTATATAATCCCTCTGATCTATCTTTTATCATCAATGGCTTTGAACTACACCGACCGAAATATAGACAACCAGATTCAAGATAACAACGACTGGTTAAAATCTAAAGTTAGTCGTTTTTTTTTTTTTAAGTTGTTGAATTATTATGTTCCAACGTGAATTTAATTCAATACTTGCAAAACGCTACTGATAGGAAGCACTGCTCAAATTTTGAAATTGTTTTAGAAGGTCAAGAAAAATTGTATATTAAAGTTTAACTAGGAAGTAATGTTGCAACTTTTTTATTGACGTGAAAATTAACATTTCTGCGATTTGAATGTTTATAACATGATTGATTATTAATCGATAAGGCGGTATGAAATTAGCACACATGAAGCATAATGAATTTATTAATACAAACATATGTTAATAAGGCAATTAATTATAAGTATTTACTAAGAGTAAGTTATATTAAATAAAGTAGACTTAAAAAATATCCTGAATTCCCTCGTACAACACAGAAAAATACTTTCAGTATTGAACAGTGTACAGTGTAAATAAAATTTATGGGAGTGTCAAGTGTGGATAATATGGGGAAAATTACCAGAACAAAATATTTTTAACATTTGACCCAAAGAACATTTGCAATACGTCATAGTACGTACAAGATTCTGTAAGTTCCAAAAGATATAAAGAGAAATAGGACGAATATTAACAATGTCATCACTCATTACAATTGATAACTGGCAATGTGTAATCAAATAACTTCACAATGACGAAGTATTTAAATGTCCTACCAATCACTGATGAGTTTGATTGCTTTATCACGAAGTTGAAGAACTATTTTCAAAAAATCTAATAGAAGATAGACAGAATACAGTGTTATATGACTTTCTTACGACTTTGGAGAGATAATATCGAAATCCCCAATAAAGAAATAAATAAATTTTTAAGATCGCTTATAAACTAGAATTATCGAAGGACCAATTCAAATTAGAGATTAAATTCAAAGTTTTGACTTTAAAGTGAATATTTTTAACTTAATTTTTGTTTGAAATTGTGAGCTTTTTTTCAAAAATCCAATTTTCTCGAAATTGTCATTTACAACTTCAACCAAACGTCGTTAAAACGTGGTTTTGCTAGAAATATTTAAGGATGACATGAAAATATTTGATTTGTGCCATTGTGACAGAATATTATGCTTTTAAAAAGCCTTTCAGACTAGATCGCACCAAAAAAAAAACCAGCATGGGTAAGTCTCAGTTGCCTGCATATATATCTTATGCCGCTACCTGTTAATTATGCCTCATTAGCAGGAACGTATATAAATTTCAGTGTAGTGTAAAATGTAATGTAACAAACACTGCTTTCAAAATAAACATTCGCAACAATCATTAACCAACAAATGTGTGTTACATTTTTTGTGAAATGTTGCACGATCGTGACAATATCTCTGATTTCGTGATAAAATTTAACGGTGGAATTCGACTTCCTCTAATTTTTTCAATGATTTATCGGGTGAAATATACGCTAATTGACAATTGTTATAGTTATATATATTTTTCCTGTCTCGACATATGATTGGATTATTTTTAAGACGTTTTGTGACCAAAATTTAATATTCGTGACAGGAACATTACTATATCTTTGGAAAATCTATATTAATAAAACTAAAGTGTAGATGTATGTACACATTAGGATTAATTTATTATCTAGGTGATTTACAACTTATAAATGAAATCCTGAAACCGATCCGTACGTAATTCTAAAGTGACATTTTTTAAGCCTAAATTTGTCGTTTCAACTACTCCCTCACAATTTTTAAATTGAACAAGGGTACGTGTGGCAGTTCATTTGAAACAGTTTTTAATTAGTATTCCTAAATAAAATAAATTTTAAAATTTTAAAATGTGTTTAAAATGTGTACAATCAAATGTATTTTTACTGTACATGATTTCAAACTAATTGTCTCTTTATAAGCTCATATTATTTCTTACGGTTCGTTTAAACTAAACACTTTATTCCGTACATTTCTCTCTGACATACAATATGTTTCTCTTTGACATAAGTGTCAACTACCCTAAGAGAAGCTATTTGGCTCCCAGATGTGTAGAGAAGTCTTCGATAGCTTCTCTCAGGATAGTTAACACTTACATATGCCACAGAGTAATGTACGGAATAGTGTCTAGTATAAACGTACCCTTATGCTAGATATGCAAATTTTTAGAATTCAGGATTGACTGTCTGTTTGTCAGGGCAAATTTTGCTCACACTTTAACCGACTCTAATGGAATTTCTAAAAAATGTAGATTATTTTCTTGGGCATAAAAGAAGCTATGTGTATGGATTGAAAGACCACCCTTTACAGCAAATAATTTTTGAAGTCTATGCTGGAAGAGCACACTGCTAAAGAAAACCAAAAGAAAAACCATAAAGAACTGTTAAATTTTATGTGATGGGAGTGTCGTACGGTGATCGCTAATCTCTATTTTTACACGCAGCACCCCCAGTTTTCGGTCGAACATGTCTTCACAAAAACATAGCAACATCCGTTTTAAATGCCTCTAATCATCTTGTCGCCACGCTATAAGTACATTTAGTCCAACTCAACTGTACTAAAAATTTTAGTTAAAACGCTGAATCAGATTTTCGTCTATATCTTCTAAACAGTGAATACTATCGCAAAAATATTAAATATTAGATCTAATTTGTGGATCTTAAGACTCTATATTAAATGGGTAAATCTATATATTTTGTGAGTAATAATTCGCGAGATAACGAGGTTTTAAAAGATGAAAAAACAAATATTATTAAGAAAACCTTTTTTGATATTAGCCCTTATTTTATTTCAATAGCCAATGATATTTAAGATTAAGAAACGAAATTAAAATGATTTTGGGTTTTTAATAAAGCAATTAGTTTGGAATATGTTTAAAATGCCTGTATGAAATGTGGTTTTTTATTTCAAGTGAACGCTTACCTGTTTAAATATGTGCGGTCTACTGGAATTTTCCATAATATCGTAATATTTGTTAAGAAGTGAAAAATTGATATAACTATTTTTAAGTAGCCACAGAATAGTAATCTTTTAGTTCAAAATACAAATTCTGATAATTTATTTTGTTACTTATATTTTTTCATTAGCGGAAGTGATTGAGAAAATTCTTATCTCAAGAAATCTTTCCATACGAAGCCTCAAATGAGGTTAGTATTCGATAAAAATTACCTAACAAATAAAGAAATGATTTTGGATTAGAATGATGTTTGCTGACATTAGTTTAAAGTTGCTTTTTCAGCTTCTTTTCTACATGTTAAAATCATAACTAATAGCAAATATCTTGAAATTATCAATTTCAAATGTATTAGTATATACACGTAGGTAATACAAATCGCAAAGAAATGCTTCAATTTAGAGGTATTTTAATAAAATCATTAATAATAATTCAACCAAAACATTTCTTTTTGTTACGGTTTTTGAATCTTTTTCATTTCAATTATAGTCTCAAACACCCTGCATCACAAATTAATTAGTGAATTGTTGTTTCTCACGATTATCGGCATTTACAGCAACTTAATATCCGGGAAACGTACGGTATTTAATTGTTATTACGTTCACGAACGTGTGAATGTGTAACAAATCTGCCATAGAGCGAAATATTTTGAAGTCATGTTGACTTGCGTTATTTACGCATGAGGCAAATAAATATGTTTGGCAAAAAACGTTAATTAAATATTTTTTGTTTCATAAATCAAAGAAAAACATAAATTTGCCTTTAAGGTAAAATAATTTAAACAAATTAATCTTTTAACTCACTTGATTATTTGCGTAGAGGCTGGATTATATGCAACTTGCATTTACGTACATGTTTTAAATAGTTTCGAAATGCTGGCTTATTTTTGCTAACATAACATATTTCGGCATAGTTTTATAAATTCGACCAAAAAATGTAAAGTCCTTCATTAAAATGAGAATGCTAACTAAATTAAAGACGTTATATTTTGAAAATGTTGACTGCAGTGATAACATTTTTGTCCAGTATCTAGCAATCACGGTGATGCCGACCGGCGCGGCGCCCTAATTATTCATATTTTTGTTATTCTGTACTTTGAATACTTGAGTTTTGACTTTCATTAAATTAAATTGTGTGATGCTTGAAATGTAAAATTTTCTACATGTATGTATCAGGTGCACATGGATAGGTAGAAACATATCTCAAGTTAATTCAGAGCAAGAACGTTATTTTTCCAATTCTGCAAGAAAATTGTACCAGTAAATAAGTAAACAATACCTACTTATTTAGTTCAGATCATCGAATCCTATCATAGATACAGTGACCGACACAAACTGAATGCCTTCTTTAAATTTTCAATTTTAGATCTATCTTAACCAATATTTTCAGGTGAAATTATTTCAATACGTTTTTGAATAACTTTCATGGTTCTTTATGATTTATATAGGGTCCGCCATTAGTGCGTGGACGGAAGATAGGTCCTAAGTCTGAGGAGATGAAGAAAATGAAATTTTGTCCAATGGTTTACATCTACAGGGAGCACATTTTAAAATTATATTCATTTTATTGTACCAATCATATACAGAGTGTTGATATAAACTTACTCTTGTTTAAATAGAACACTCTATATATTTTTACATATTTGCATAGCCCTATAAAAATGCAGCAAAATAATAAAGAGCTTATGGGAGTTTTAATGGGTTCCTTTTCTAATAGAGGATCATAAATCTGGAAATAGGACTCCGATGCAGCCATTTGTAAACACTCAGTATGATGTAGTATTAACCAATTTGCAACATAAACAGTCATTGATAGTCTTTTAGTTTCTATAAACTATTAAAATTTTGTTTTATATTTTTTAATTATACAGGGTGATGGAGGTTTGCAAATCCAAGAATTACTAAAAAATTAGTAAATATAATGGCCTATGTTTATTACTTAATATTAAAAGAAGCAAAAATTACCTTTTTAATAATACCAAGTATGTGAAGTTTCTTTTGATAGGTTCTATGTAAATTAACATTCAAATTATTTTTTTTTTTAATTTTCAAGTTTTTGGTAAATACAACTAGGATGATTTGTAATTATTACTAATTAAATAAATAGCTAGTATTATAAAGCTTTAAACAAATTTTTAAAATTCGTAAATGATTATCGAAACTGAGCAGATATTTAACTACGTTCCCGAAAAATTGACAATTAAAAATACGTTATTTATAGGATCGTTTACATAAAAACTTTCGGAAGTCTAAAGAGATATTAAAATGAAATTTTTTCCAGTTACGTATATCTTTAGGGGGCATATTTAAAAATTATTTTCATTTCATTGCACTGATCATATACAGAGTATTGACATAAACTTGGTTTCTTTAAATAGAACACCCTGCATATTTTTGCATATTTAAATAGCCCCATAAAAATGTGGCAAAATAATATTGAGTTTATAGGGGTTTTAATGGGTTACTTTTCTAGTAAAGGCTCCTAAATCCGAAAACAGGACTCCGATGCAGCCATTTATAAACACTCTGTATGATGTAGTAATAACCAATTTGCGACATGAGTAATCACTGATAGTCTTAAGTTTTCATACATCATAAGAATGTTGTCTTATATTCTTTAGTTATACATAGTGATCCAGGTTTGCAAATTTAATAATTACTACAAACTTTTAAATGAAAAGTTCATATGCATGAAAACTATCAAATGTAACCCCACACAATGTAAAATTTTTGGAAAGCTAATTTTATTTTCTTTTTATTTTAGATAATAAAAATAGGGCATTCTATTTAAAAATTTTTAGTAATTTTTGGATTTGCAAACCTCGCTCACTCTGTATAAGTAAAAAACATAAGACAACATGTTTATAGTTTATAAAAAATAAAAGACTGTTATTGATTATTTTTAATGTAAATTGGTCAATACTACATCATACTGAGTGTTTACAAATGACTGCATCAGAGTCCTGTCTCCGGATTTATCATCCTCTATTAAGAAAACGCCCATAAACTCTATACCATTTTGCTGCATTTTCATAGGGGTATTTAAATGTGTAAACATATATAGGGTGTTCTATTTAAAAAAAAGTAAGTTTATATTAACACTCTGTATATGATTGGTACAATAAAATGAAAATAATTTTAAAATGTGCTTCCTATAGATGTACGTCACTGGACAAAATTTTATTTTGATGCCTTTACGCACTGATGGCGGACCCTGCATATGCTTAACGCATACCATGCTAAGAACACGCTTAGCGTGTCCATAAGAACAATCGCTTCGTGCTCAAAACACGCGCAGCGTGTGTAGGCCTCAAAAATTCCGCTTGATACAAATAATGTTACAAAATTGTTCATATTTACATCAGTACTTGTTTTTGTTCACCTTTTTTTTTTTCACATTAACGTTGCATCGCACTGTAAAGTTAAATTTACACGTACAATAATAACCTATATTTCTTTAAAGTTTTGTTCAATTTATTATCATATAATTATAGTATGTTCTGTCAAATTTAATAATTTTACAATATTTGCCTTGCCTTAGGCCCAAGAGAACGCAAAAATACCAATTTTTGAGAATTTAAGTGCATGATATCTTTTTTTAGTAGACAATTTTTTTTTGGGGTAACTGTTTTTTAATCGTCAAAGATTATTGGCAAATACTAAAATTATGCCAGTTTTTTATTTTAGGTTGTCAAAAATTATTTTGGGATATTTTTTATTATTATCGGCACACACCCTCATCTCCCTCTCTTTGATCAATATCCCTTTTGCTGTTGGAAATCTAGAAATCCTAATTCTTATGCTATTTATTACTTTAAGAATACTTCTAGTGCACATTTTTAAAAATATTAGGCTAAGGGGGGCATTTATTGTCAGATTTATTTTGTTCATCTTTGCTTTGTTATTTTTATGTTCGAAAAAATAACAAACTGGATTGTGAATAAAGTGAAATGCGTTTTGAAAAATACATTATAATCACTGCAGTGCAGCAAACATAAAATAGGCACAAATTAAAATTTTTTTGGAATCTTACAAGCGTCCAGAATAGAGAGCCTCAAGGGGGAGAATAGCAAACTGGATTTGCTGTGATTGGCTCGCCTGATATATATTTTTTCTGTTCGTTTTATAAATGTAATTTTTCTCGAAGTGTCATTTTATTCTAAAAATCTCAGTAGGTCTATTTTTCTCCCGCTAAAGATTTCTTATCTATATCCTGACCTTAACGAGTAAGATGTCCCTAAAAGGTGGTGACATCGAAATTTTACTAAAATTGCACTTATCAGCTAAAAATCTTCTAGTTGTCAAGTTTCATCGAAGTTTAAGTTTAAATTTTCCTGAAGAAAAAAAAAACATCCCTAAAAATAGTGATCCTGTCTCTGGAAATCGATAGAACCGTTTCAGAAAGAAAAAATTGTTCCTCAAGGAGAAAGGTGTTCCTAATAAGTAAGGATCCGAATTTTTATTAAAATTGCTTCGATATCTAGATCATTTTTTTGACCCAAAATTATCCTAGTTACCAAGTTCATCGTCATTGATTGTCGTTTCGGACATAAAAATTGTTTCTGAAGGAGGAAGATGCCTCTAAAAAATGGTGATCCTGAATTTATATAGATCGTTTTCTTGACCCAAAAAAGCCTTAGTTACAAGAGTTTCATCGAAATCGATAGAAACTTTTCGGAGGTAAAAGTTTGTTTCTCAATCAGGAAGATGTGCCTAATAATGGTGACCTCGAATTTTTACTAAAATTGCTAAATTGCATCTACCTAGATCATCTTCTTGACCCAAATATTCCCAGTCATCAAGTTCCATCAAAACTGATAAGAGTCGTTGCAAAGATAAAAATTGTTTCCGAAGGAAGAAAAGTCCCTAAATAAATTGTCATCTTAAATTTTTATAGATTATTTTTCCAATTCAAAACAATTTTGGTTACCGATGCAAATAGAATGGAACCTGGACCAGAGTATGCAGCCCCCTAAGAGTGTATATTGAATCATTAGTATCTGAACTATCAATAGTTGAGCCACACACACTTGGCGAAGTGGTTGCTCTCTAGGGAAGCCCCAGAATACTATAATCTAAATGCACCGACCAATAGGCTTGATCATTTATCAGGTTTAGAGTTTGGAAACCAACGACTGGTTTCGATCTTATTAGATCTTATCAGTTTGGTGTATCCAACTTGAATGCTGACAAATGTTCCGGCAAGTATATATACAGGGTCCTTCATTAGTGCGTGGATGGAGGATAGCTCCTAAGCCTGAAAAGATATCAAAATGAAATTTTGTCCAGTGATTTTCATCTATAGGGAGCACATTTTAAAATTATTTTTATTTTATTGCGCAAACCATATACAGAGTGTTAATATAAACTTACTTTTTTTAAATAGAACAGTCTGTATTTTTACATATTTAAATAACCTTATGAAAATGCAGCAAAATAATATATGGTTTTTTAGTAATTTTTAAATTTGCAAACCTCCATCACCCTGCATAACTAAGAAATATAAGACAACAAGTTTATGGTTTATGGAAAGCTATCAATGTTTAATTTTGTTGCAAATTAGTTAATACTACATTACACTGAGTGTTTACAAATGACTGTATCGGAGTCCTATCTCCTGATTTATGATCCTCCATTAGGAAAACGATCCACCAAAACCCCCATAAACTCTATATTATTTTTTGATGGAACGATTGGTCCTTGGCTATCTTCAAAAATTGAAATACAGAACTTGTCCCCTGAAACCAAGAAAGATTAAAAAACACAACAAAAGCTGCTCTAACGCGTTTCGACAGCTAAGCTGTCATCTTCAGAGATAAACTATTATTTTGCTGGATTTTTATAGGGCTATCCAAAAATGTAAAAATAAATAGGATGTTCTATTTTTTTTAAAAAGTAAGTTTATATTAAATATCTGTATAGGATTCGTACAATAAAATGAAAATAATTTAAAAAAGTACTCCAAGTAAATGTACGTCACTGGGTAAAATTTTATTTTGATATCTTCTCAGGCTTAGGAGCTATTCTCCGTCCACGCACTAATGGCGGACCCTGTATACTGTAGAATCAACAAATATCTTTTTTATGATTCCTAAGTACCACCACCGATTGGTTCATAGACAATTCCAGCAAGTGTCGTATGTAAATAGACAGTAAGGATAATAGCAGTATGCAGCCCAGCTCTTGTTGGAATTATACCCAGTTTCTTCTATGAACTAATAGGTGGTAGTACTTAGGAGTTACATGGATGATGTCCGTTGAATCTATAGTACATACTTGCCGGAGCATTTGTCAGCATTCGGGTTGGATATACCAAACTGACGAGAACTAATACGATCGAAACCGGTCTTTGGTTTCTAAACTCTGAATTTGATAAATGCGCAAACCTATAGGTTCGTCGAAATCGATAGAACATACGCACAATCTTTTCAGATATAAATCATATTTGTTCGAAAGAAAAAATAAGTTTCTAAAAAATTAAAAAATGGCGATACCGAAATTTTACTAAAATTGAATCCATCTAGATCATTTTCTTGACACCAAAATCCTTCATTTACCAAGTTTCGTCGGAATTCATAAAGCCCTTTCGGAAATAAAAATTGTTTCTGGAGGCCAATGATGTCCCTGACAAAATGCGATCCCAAATTTATACACTTATTGTTTTCCTAATCCAAAAAACCCTTATTTCTCTCTCTCTATCTCTCAAGGAGCAAGATGTCCCTAAAAATGGTGACATCTATCTGTATTATTTTTTTGAACCAAAAAAACCTTAGTGACCAAGTTTCATCGAAGTCGATAGAGCCGTTTGAGAGATAAAAAATTTGTTCCTGAAGAATTAAAATGTTCTCAAGAACTGTTGATACCGAATTTTTACCAAGACATTTACCTGGATCGTCTTTTCGACTCAAAAAAATGCCTAACTAACAATTTTATCAAAACCATTAGAGTCGTTTTACCGAACAATGAATATACGACAGTATATACGTATAAACAAATTTAACTCATTTAATAGTATAAGATATATTGAACACCTGTAGTTTTCATACATTTTTAAATCAGCACAATTATTTTTATGAGAGTTAAGAAGGGAAATCACAAGACATCCAAACTTTCCTATAACACTGGAAAAATAAATAAAGTGCAGTAGTAAATGCGCTTTTTTGCAAATTCGAGTATTTCAAGCTGAAAATGACCCAATTGTTATCTAATGAAATGTAACAATTAAACAAATTTAATTTTGCGGTAACTTTGGTTAAGCTGTTTAAGAAACGATTCGTTATACAAGTCTTTGGAAATTATATCCTATTAGTTTTTATAAATAATTGTTGAAAGCAAGTCGTGTTAATGAAACTAGCATTCGGGTACATATTTTTATCGATCTAACTTGTTTAATGCAGTACACAACATATGCCCTGTTTTTCATTTAGGACAGTTTGCTTTTAGAATTCTTTTAATTTTGTCAAAGTGGCCATACTAAAAAAAAGCATTGCTTCTGGTCTCCAAATGAAATAATTCAGAGGGCAAAGTCACGCAAGAAGATATGGAGAATACCTATCAAAGAATATAGAAATAAAGAGACTAAAAGAAGATGCACAGAATATCAAAGAATTCCTAAGTAAATAGTGTTTTGACTCTGCTAAGTTGTCAATGACATACAAGTTCAAAATGCAGTTTTACTTAAATACAACAAGTTTTTTTACGCTGTAGTATTAGGTACACATCAGGAGACTCTCATATTTATATAATTATTTAAATCATAGTAGTTTGGCTATTGTTGTGTCAACGCAGTAATCAAAAACTCTCATAAAAATATGAAATTTATTCTAAATCCTTACCCAAATATTGAGGTGTGCAGTAGGCATCGTTAATTTTTAGAAGTTTTACCAAAAATTAGGATTCCCATTTAAGTAAATATGCCTATATTCGATGTCCAATTATTGTGACCTCGACTTACTATTATGTACAAGTTCGACTTGCAAAGGGTAATCCTATTATGCTTCTGAAGCACAACGAGTAGGATGCAGAAATAACGATAGATGGCGAAGAACCTTTTTTATACAGCAATTGGTTGTACTTGTCGGGAAAATCTTGGCAATGAATTCCAAAATTTGGAAGTTCTATAGAAAAAGGAATCTTCGTAGACAGAGGTACTCATTGTGGATCACATAAGGAATTTTACTGTACTCGGCCGTCTAATATGCCCCAAGAATGTTTTTCTTAGGTGAATTAGATATCTCAGTTGCTGCAAGCATTTTGTTTTAAAATACCTGTAGAAAAGAGACAAGTTCCCAAACATTCGCTTGTGCTCTGATGTTTCGAGAGACTCAGTCAATTCTCATCATCAATTAGACGAACCGCTTTTCTTTCAATTGAATATAAAAAAAAACCAAAGTATGCTTTGAAGCTGGTCAACACAACAGTGTTGACTTAAAGGCGTGTACTGATTTGAATGTACATGCGCTGAGTCGAAGCAAATGCACATTCGCATTCAAATGTGGACGTGCCATTCACAATGACTCGGAGCATGTTTAACTTCTCGCGAGCGACCGCGAACGCGCATGGCCTGAGCCGACGGCTGTCGGTCTCTGGCTCCTCTCAAAAGAAATATATCGTGCATGTGTGCTCAGTATGGACGGATTTTTGTTAATCTGCAAATCTACAGTAGTCTAACGCATGCACCAGAATGAACAGTGTTCCTTACTGTGAAGAGTTTTTGACAAATAACGATTTCAATAAAGACAGAATGGAGTAGTCTAATGAAGAATGCTTACAATTAATTGATTTGTACGATCAACATCCCATTTTGGGGGATGAAAAACATTCCTTCCATTCCTCTAAAAATAAAAAGGTAGATGCTTGGGATGAAATGGCCGATAAGTTAAATCGGTAGGTAAATAATGTAAAACAAAAAATAACTATTATTTTTGAGAAGACATGCACGAATGACCGGAAAGGAGTGAAACAACACACATGCGTGCGGGGCAATAAATGTCTACAAATGTTCTGAGTTGGTACACATGCATATGCTTGTGTATGCGCTTGGACTCAACGCATGCACATTCAAGTCAGTACGCGCCTTTACGTGAGAAGGTGAGCAGTTGATGAGATGTAAAATACTGTCTAGCTTGAAAAAGAAAACCCGAATTCTGAGAAGCCGACTCTGAAGTGGAATGCACATGATCGTCCAGGAAAAAGTTACTAGTTGCATTCATTGCTAGGATAGATAGATTAGACCTCATAGGGGGAATCTTACGATCTACAGGCTGGACCATAAGTAATGGTACACAGAGCAATGGTGGATTTTTCGATGATTAAAAATAATGTGACTTAGTTAAATTTACCTTACACCAAAAGTTGATATTAACAAAGATACAGGGTGTCAATGTTGAAAACAAAATTTGGATTTTTTCGTATAATTATGGAATGAATTGTAATATAAGCAGGAAATTTGGCACAAAGGGGTTTCCTAAGTCGACAAACTCTAATTTACTAACATATTACCAATAGCTGATAGGGGGCGCTACTTGCGCTATCCTGCATAATTCTAAATCATCATAACTTTTTTGTGCACCCACGTATAATAATTTTAAATGGGTTATTTTATTTGGCCATATTTTTCACGTAAAAAAGGTGTACTTTCTGAAAGTTGATACGAGCAACCGTTTCCAAGATATTTGCCTTTAAAGCTTGACGTGCCTTGGTTTTAAATTACAAAGATATTAAATTTTCGAAGTAGGCTTGGAAAAATAGTAATCATAAAACAGCTTTAAAACTAATTTATGTCAAATACTGCTATGCCGATAATATTATTACCTAAATTTTGAAAATCTGAGTAAAGAAAATCCAAAAACTTAAGACGTAATTTATTTTCTAACATAGAGATGTGAGATATGATCTCTGAGTCCGCACAAGAAAATTTTAATAGTCTAGGTGATTAAAGCCGATACTTAGAGATGAATTTCAATAAAAGACAGCCGGATTTTTAATTGTTTAAAATCCCTTTATATGAAAAGGGTCATTTCCCACATACTTATTTTTTAAAATAAATTTTGTTTTGGTATTTCATTTAAATTTGACCTAAAATTTTAAAAAATATGTGTAATAATAATGTCAGTAGAGTAATATTAGATACAAATTATTTTGGTCAGTTTTATTACTTTTATTTCGAAACCTACTGGGAAAAATTCACATTTACATAACTTAAAATAAGCGTACGGCAACTTTAAACGCAAATATCTTGAAAACGGTTGCATGTATCAACATTTAGAAGGTATATCTTTTTTACGTGAAAAATGTAGGTAAATGAAAATATTTATTTAAAATAAGTATACATGAAGGCACAAAATAGTTATAATGCTTTAGAATAATAGAAGGTTGCGCAGGTGGAGCCTTATATGAGTTGCTGACCAAAGAAACCCCCCTATGCCAAATTTCTTATCTATAGTGAAATGTGTTCATCAGCTATGCGAAAAAATCACATTTTTTTTTTCAACTTTGACATTCTGTATCTGTTAATATCAACTTTTGCTATAAGGTAAATGTGGCTAAATCACGTTATTTTTATACGAAAAATCTACTCTTGCTCTATGTACCATTATTTATCGTCCACCCTGTATAAGAATGTTAGTTGCATTAATCTCCTGATGAGAAAACATATTGCAGGTTTGACCTGAAATTATAAATTTTAATATAAACTGTAGATCAGAACTACAATAATTGCAAGTTTCACCTAGAATAGTTAAATATTTCGATAGAAAAGCTGTCATGTTGGGAAAAATTGAAAATTCTAATTCTTTATTTTCTTTATGAAAAAGTTGAAATTTTACTTAAAATAAAAAGAAATTAATAAAAATGTAAAAACATGGATTTTTCAAGCAGAAATTAGAAAAAAGTTTCAAATTTTTTTAAACGGGGTAAAGGGGAGAATGTTAAAATCGTGCGAAAAGAGTCGAATTTTAAATTTGAAATTAATACCGAGATTATTAAAATTTTGAAAATAATTTTTAGTAGAGAATATCTTAAAAGAAAAATCGCCATTTACTGAAAATAAAAAATCTCAATTGAGTTTTAGACAATTTACAGAAGAATTTATTTAAAAATAAGTCAAACGTGGAAAGTCTTAGAAATATATTGAAAGTTTTGTAAAAAAAACTGAAATTTTGAGAAAATAATTGAAATTCTTGTAAAGAAAAATTTTACACTAAAGTTGAATCTGTTAAATTGTCAAACCTATCTCGTGAAGTTTTTCAGTGTGATTGTTTTATCAAGCGCAAGCAGATCAGCTGTTGGTAGTTCTGCTTCCTACGATCTGCTACAACGGAATCTAGGTTCATAGGCAGTTGCACCTTGCAGTCTAGGTTGTATTATATTTGACTGTTCTCTGCCCTTAGATGCAGGTTCTTTGGTTATAAATACACCTTCATTTAACTTTCAAAATATACTAGGTTAAAAGTTAAATAAACACGTTTTCAGAAACCTCTTGAATTCCTATTTAACATAAGTTTTTGATATATAGGGTACCCAGAAATAGGGGAAAACCACTGTTTTCAAAAAAGCTTTAAAAGTGGGTAAATCGCATTTTTCATTTTGTGTCCAAATAAAAGTTACTTGAATAAGCTTTCAATTTGGCGAATTTCAGAAAAGATAAAAAAAACACTGAAAAAGTCGCCTTTTTCATTACACCTGAAACGGGGGCCGACTTTGCACCTAGCATATATATAAATATATATTGGGTTTTACGTTTACTCAGAATCAAAGTCAGATTTTCGTTTTTCATTTTTTTTAATTTTTTCATTTTCCAATTTTTCTGAATGTTTTACACATATTTTATAAAACACCCTATTCTTAAATTCAGCTGCCTCTAAAATATTCTTGGATGAAAATCATCAGTATCATGAACGTTTCCAACTCTGTAGATTTACTTTCTTTTATAGTTTTGTACTTGGCCGTCATAGCACTAAAACAAACGACTGCCATGTAAAAATGTCAAAAAAAGTATTTTGAAAAAGATTGAGTAAATCTAGAGACTTTACGCAGTGGCAAAAATGATTCAAATTGACAAATTTTAGCTATTAATATTTCAGAGACTATTGAGTTTAGGAGTATGATGTATGCTTAGCATTATTTTAGAATTTTCAGAACAATTAAAAAATTAAAAAATAATTGGGTGTCTTATTTAAAAAAATCAAAGTTGACTGAAAAAACGCAACATCCTGTATATGGCAAACTTATGTCAAATCATATCTATTAAATTTAAAAAATTACTGAGGATGCATTTTTAACCAAAGACCCTGTACACTGGAAGCAGGAAGGAGCTGAATTATAATGAAAGTATGTAAGTAAATGATGGTATATCACTAAATGAGACAGGGTGGAATGTTTTTTCTTTGATTTTGTCTCCTTTGTGTATATTTTGTTCAGCATGTGTTGTCAAGGGTACTGCTTAATTTAAACAGACAGATATTCAAAGAAAAAGCCACTTTCTTTCTGTAATTGTTCGACTCGATTTTCGTTCGTTATCGCGTTACAGTTATTATAAACGACTTTAATATGCGTGAATTGCCGTAGTAAACGTCGAGATTTGTATCTCAATTTGCATTTACAACATTACAATGAGTGAAACAAAGACACGTACAGCACGCGCCGTATCGCCGTAATTACCTTCGTCAGTTAATTTTGTTTGTCATTTGTTTTTGTCGTGAGATTTCAGATACAGATTTTGCATGTTATAAGGTAATCAAAATTATGTTTTATGTAATGCAATAGTACTTTCTCCGCAATTATGTATACGTACCTTAAAAGGTCCTATTATTTGTGTATATTAAGCTGAATGGTTTTTGTCGAATGGTCGCAATACTGAAAAAAGTAATACGTGCGAATTATATCTATATCGACGTATTATTTTGCTGCTCCAGATAAGTTTTGGAAAAATTACTCGCAAGAAGTTCGCTAACCACAAGTTGATTATGTTAATCAGCGCAGTGACAGCCGTAATAGAAATTTTTTGGCCTCGTTATCGTTTAAAATATGGTTTTTACACAATAATCCCTTAGCAAGCGAATGTTTTGTAATTAAAGTGCCGACTTTTTAAATCCATACGTAGCGCTCGACCAAGAAGATTTACTCCTGATAAACTGTCAAAAAATTATCTGATTCAATCTGTTTCTTTACTGGAACACTTTGTAACTAACTGATTTCATAAAAAAGTAAGAGTCGAATTCTTTTAAATGATTGCATGTCGTAGGTTTCACATTACGTTACCTAAGAAGAATCACATGATTTAATCGGATTAATTTTTACCAACATAAATTGTGATGATCAATAACGCATTGTAAATTGTAACACCTTTTATTACATACAAGAAACTTTACTTTATCTGTCTTGGGGTTACTGGCATCTATTTAGGTCACCTGGTCCCAATTGTTAGACTTCTAGCGAAATGCAGAGTGGACACCTCATATGAGTCATTCTATCTAACTTCCGAGGAGTTCCCTTAATATTTTTAAGAATACTTGTACAATCTAGAGAAGAAGGTTTTTTACTGGCAACTAATTAAATGATAAACAATAACAGTTTCTTAAAATACATATAGCTTAATTTTTTGACGGGCAAAATCTTATTCTTGATGATATTTAGAAAAAGGCTCAGTGAGGTCAAGGTCATTTATGGACGTTATTAATAGAAATCAAACTTTTATTTAGTACGGGCAAAAGAAAGTTGCACTTAACTTTTGGCTTAATATTATTTTGTCTTAATTAATTAGCACTAATTAAGAGAATTGAGGGAATAAAAAACCACAGCACCTTGTAATTTAGAATGGCAAATCGTATTGGTGGACCACAGAAAAAATTACTGATTTCAAGTACAAGGGGGGTTTAATAAGTCATTACTTTTTTAAAGAGAAATATTCTTTTTCGAGAAAGAGGCGTTTTATTTTTCAACATTCATTTTCAACTTCTTATTTCGATATATTTAGTCGAGCTCTTTCTCAATTTTTTAATTCTTTTCAAATAATAGGTTTTCTCAGGACCTTCAAAATAGACATTTATTTCAGTGGTGACATCTTCATTCGACACAAATCTCTTACCGCCCAGTCATTGCCAGGTTAAGAAATAGAAAATACTTGCCAGGAGCCAGAGAACATGCTGGATGACGTAGCAATTCGCCGCCCAGTTTATGCATTTTTGTCATAATTACACAAGTGTATTGTTTTGAAGGGACAGCACTTTTTTCTTCAGCAAATGCGGCCATTTTCGCTTCAAATTGATATCGAATTTGTCAAAAATTGTTGAGTTATTTTTACCGGCGATCGTTTAACCCTTTTGAAGGTAATCAATATAAAGGACACCGCGTGCGTCCCAAAAAACTGTTGGCATGAACTTGTTGGCCGACAGACCACTGACTTATCAAACCAGCTTTGTAAATAGTTTTGACCTTTAAACTAAGATTTTCATTCTCGTTCCCAAAATTTGAAAATAAGTAAAAATATTGGGTATGGCATAATTTTAGAGTTAAAGTCAAAATTAAACAATATTTAATATGAGAATGATCTGATATTAAAGGAGAGAAAAGTGAATTTTTGGAAAATTACTAAAGAAGTCGAATTATTTAAGTTTAAGAAAAGTCAACATGTAGACAAAAAATATCGAAGTTTTAAGAGTAAAATCAAAATTAAGGGGAACACGTACACATTTCAAAAACAATTTGAGGATATTAGTTAAAAGCCCAAATATCAAGAAAATTGTGTAGATAAGAGATTTTTTTGTGTTTTTTTTTCTCAAAATTTCTAACTTTAACCTGCAAACTTTTGTTTCATTATGAAATTCCTAGTTAAAACTCATGATGTGCTTTTCTGCTCATCTGGGCTGATCTGAATATCCTGGCAATTTTCTTGAAATTACACGTAAGTCAGAATTTTAAGAAATAAAAACTTATAATTTCAAGTTTAAACTTCAAATTTATAAAGCATTGCTTTCTTTAGGAAAATTCAACTTTTCTTTTTTCTATAATTTAAAATCAGAAATCAGAAATGAATATTTGATATAAAAACGGTCGTTTTGACATTACCTACAGTAAAAAAAATTGAATTTTGGGAGAAATTATCGAAAGAAATTAAAATTTGAAGAAAAAAACTGTTTACATATTCAATCAAAAAAATAGAAATTTTGAAACAAATTTAAGATTTGGACTCTAAAGAAAAATATAATAAACTTGAGAAGGAAGGTGAAAAAGCTTAAAATTTTAATAAACCAATAATGGATGCTAGTTAGGTAAACGTAATTTTCAAAATTTTTCCACTTTTTTCTAGAATATGTACATTTTTCAAATATAAGTACTTATCGTTTTTTTTTTAATTTCAATTTTAAAGCAATTGTTTGCCTTAAACTTCAACCATTGAATTTAGGTTCGAAATTATGAGTAAACCTGAAGTGAAAGACGAAGTTTTTGAGTTATTGTCATTATTTTGAAAAAATGTAGGCAGGCTGGCTAAAATACCAAGAGAAGCTTGTAATGACTAATTCTCTGTAACATCTAGAGATAGAAACCTTAATACAATTATAGGTCAAGTTTCCAATCCTATTGGAGTTTTTATGATAACAGGCACTAAAAACAAATTAAATTATGATAGTGCCATTATAAGAACAACGTCGCAACATATCTTTCAACTAAAAAATGCGTTATCCTTTGACGGTCATTTAATACATGTTTACAGTAGGGATGTTATTAATTACGTAGACGAATTTGGGGATAAAATGATGGGAACATTAGTGACGGTTATGTTGAAAATCCTGTAAAGAGCTATGCAGGATATAAGGACTTACGAATTTGGTTTGAATATTGCGAAATTAACTGAATGTTGCCCTTTTCTAGGAGTTTTTTTGCGAAATTTCTTCGGATTGTAACTTTAAAAGAAATGGAAGTTTGACACAGATGTGGTAAGAGTTTTTTGTCAGAATGTTATAAACAATCAGTTATTGGGAGCTGTCCTGGTAATTTTGGGGCATCTGTTTAATTCAATAAGAATACTAAAATTAAAAAAAAACTTAAAATAAAACTTCCAAAAATTAGGAATTTCGAACGGCAGCACCCAAATTTAAAAAAAAACGAACTTTTAAGATTAAACGAGATATCTTAGAAAACATTTTGACCTAAAACTGGAGATTTAAAAAAAATGTAGAAATTGCAGACTACGACCGTTGGTCGTGATTTGCTGTTTTATCGAAAAATGAAAGAAAACACACGCTTTTTTACATAAATATGATCAACAAAGCAGCTGAAATATAGCTGTTTGGATGCAGAGGAGTTCTACCCTAGACGATTTGTTACATTTTTGAATTGCGCTTAACTTCAAAATTGAAAAACGACGGTTTATCTGTACAAATGTCTGTTCTCATGCTACAGGTATCAATTCTTGACTGATTTTTATTATTCTTATTTCTAACGAATAAGAATATTTCTGAATAGGATTCTATTAATTTTGGACAGTATTGGTGAAATTGTTTAAATATTGGTAAAGAAAAGGTTTATTTGAGAAAAATCAAACTTTAAATCTCAAATTCTTATAACTTTTAACACAGATTGCAGGTCAAGTTTTTTTAAATACAGCGTAACAGAGTGAGACATAATTCACTTTCGTCTTCGAGAAAAAATAATGTAACGAAAAGTTTTTTCTTTTACATTTCGTATAAATTGCATAAAATGCGCACTGACTTTTAGCTAACAATTCTTGGCTTTAAATCCTTACAGTAAGCTCACTAAACAGAATACTTTACTGTTTAACAAATCATTTTTACTTACAACCCCTGTAAATGATCATATGAGAATCGCAATATAATTCTGATTGTCTTTTGTGGAAAGCGGTCGCATAATGACTGATGTCAGGAATAGTTTTAATAATAAAATAGATATGCATGTCGAGCATGAATACGAATATTTTGCTTATTTCTGGAAAATTGGAGCTTAGGGCAAAATCTTTGAATTCAAGTAAAGAATTTATATTAATTTAATTTCAATGGTGCACTTTTAGTTTTATACCAACGGTCTTTACTTTTCTTGTAAATCTAAATTTTTGTCAAGTTTGACACTAAATTCAAGTTTTCACAATTCTAAACAAAAAGTCGAAAATCCACCGAAAATCCGAGGAGCAAAACAAAAATTTGAAAAATAATCGCACATTTAAAACTTAATTAGATATTTTGAAAAAAATGTTGGTTTTAAACTAGAAATTGTAAAAGTTTCTTGAAGAACCGTCACCTTTTTGACAAATGTGAATTTTTGCCTAGAAATTCCGATTTTGAATTATTGAGAGAATAATTTTAAGAAAAAAGTAAACATTCTAAATAACAACACATAAATGTGAAAAATAGACCAGATATATTTAAAAAAATTTTGCCGTTAAACTAAAATGTTGTAATTTAAAAAAAATGTTCACTTTTTTTTTAATTTAAATTTTTGTCGAAAAATTTCGATTCCGTTTTCGCAACTTTAAGGAACAAATCGAAGTTTCGGAAGAAAAGACGTAAATTAAAAAAAAAAGTTAAACAAAAAAAAATCCATATGAAACAAATATTGAGACTAGAAAAAAGTTAGAGTAGAATATTCTAAATTATATTTTCTATTGTTCTACTTGAGGCATTTTTGATATGTGTGGATTTAGTGGAATGCTCTTGGCGACATTACGCGAGAAAAGGATAAATTGTCTGCAGAAATAAAAAAACCACTACGCCTTTATTACATGTAATCATGCGGACGACGAGGAATATAAAATCCTACTAATAAGCTTGCAGAAAGTCCGAGCTGCATATTTCTTCGGAAAAGAAATACTTCACGTAATTAATAATACACATTTATAGCCGGCTTCTATTGCCATTTAGTTTTTATTTATATTTATTTATAATTAATCAATAGGCAATGAAAGTGTAACAACAGGTTTCCTATGCAAAAGAAAGTGCGTCTCGTATCTCTAAAGAATGAGACATTTATT
Source organism: Dastarcus helophoroides (assembly GCA_028583605.1). Classification (NCBI taxonomy): domain Eukaryota; kingdom Metazoa; phylum Arthropoda; class Insecta; order Coleoptera; family Bothrideridae; genus Dastarcus; species Dastarcus helophoroides. The sequence goes on along the minus strand of CM053332.1, from coordinate 1,575,865 downwards.
AGGATTTTATATCTAAAATAATTGCGCATCTAGTTTTCGAATTTTTATGGCACCTGAAAACATGTACTTTGATTTAAATAACATAAGCGCAAAGTTGGTTTTTTAACATTATTGGTGATACGTGTTACCAGTTCGACAATTCAAAATATTGCGAATTTTTAACTCTTTTATTTAACAGAACAACTTATTAATAGGGTGCCATTGTGAGCACACACCAGAATATTCGCTAACTTAAAGTCTCCAAGACACAATTAATTATCTCTAATTGCTTGTAAATATTCGATAGACGCCTCAAAAATATGAGTTATTTCTACGGGTGGATATCTCACAATAGGTTGTGGTAAATATTAATGAAACAACTTTTAACTCCACAGTCTAGTATACATTGCATATGCTTCAAGCTTGAAAAAGTCAAATACTAACAAATTCGAAAAAGAGGAGCTAAGACAGTTATGAATCTCCATATGTAACAAATGGTACGAAAATAAAAATTGTTAACAGTTTCTTTTAAATAATGCCTTGCAAGGATATCCAGCACACACATTTGCATAAAAATATCCTTGATATTGATTTTATCGTTTCAGTAGTAACTCATCTGCTAATAAATGAGTCAGTGAACTCTTATATGAGGCCATCCAGCATCTTTTAGATTTACAACTAATTGTTGTAAATTCAAATGAACAGGTTAATTTTAATCGAATTTTCAAACATATAGGTAATATACTTGAGCAGAGTTGGCTGAATAAAACACAGGCAAGTTCGCAATTGTATTATCTTGGGCAATTACATCCTATTTTATCATCAGTGCGATAAAAATAATACTCTCTAATTATTAAAATTCTTCGCAAATAATCGCCTGGAAATCTGATTTAACGCAATTGTTTTAGAAAAGTGTTGATTTATTATTCCGTTAGTATTACGTGCTTTCAAATGAAGTTAATTAGTTTTTCATTAGAAACAAAAATAATTGCTTGACAAGTGCATTGCACCATTTTGACACTTTGATTCCTAAATATTCACAGTATTGAGGGATAAAAAAATATATCCTAAGTAAAGATCATCTTAGGTCTAATTGTTTTAAAGTAGTTTTTCACACTAATTTGTAGTAATTAAGCTAAACAGGTAATTAACTTGGTATATGGTACTATTAACTACAAGATATTCATAAAAACCCATTAATATGCTTACCAGCTATGTTCCTACACAATATTTTTGTCTCAGTGGCATGTTCTCCGCGGAACCTAGCTCTTGTGAAATGAATATATACATATACATCATAATATTTTTTTTACCACAAAAATTATCTTGGACATGACACATTAGAATTTTGAATCAATAATTTTTTAGGAACATGAGACAATACGTTTGGAAATAAGCCCAATTCTCATTTTGTTTCTCCCTTATTACCTGTGTATTTTTCCAAGAAATTAAAGGAACAGACATAAAAAAAAATGTCAAGGGGAAGGATTTTTAGACCACCTACCTCTACGAAGTATCGCAAATCGAAAATTAGAGCTTTTAGGACAACTCTCTCGTTAATAATTAAATTTTCGGCTTTTTAAATTAGAGACTAATTTGGAAACTCGAAAAGATAAAATTTGGAATTTAAGAACTAAATGTCCAAATGCAAAATGTTATAATTTCTATAAAATGTGTGACATTCAAGTTTATAGCAGAAATTTTAGAAAAAACTACAAAAATTGCGAACCTAAATCCTTAAATCAGAAATTTTGGAAAAAATTCAACATTTTAAAAAGTAAACAAAAAATAAAAATGTCTACTTTTTCTAGAAAATGTAAAGGCTAGAACAAAAAGGAATTAGGAAAGATAGGCTTAAACTGACAAGTGACCAATTAAATGTTCTGTAATTAAACAGTTAAACGTGCTTAAAATTGAAAATATTTATAACCGCAACCATAGACTAGTTTCGGCCTTCCTTGGCCTCATCAGTATGGTACGGTGGTTGTAAACACTTCCAATTTAAAGCCGTTAGTCAGTCGTATAAGTATCCAAGAGAGCAAACCTCCATTGGGTGACTTGTAACTGACTTTTAACTGTTTAATTACAGAACATTTAATTGGTCCTTTGTCAAAACTAGATGAAAGTAGTCACGCCGAGGACCTTTGTATCTATGGAGGTTGCGATGCAACCCGTGATACAAGCTTTGCCTCATCTACGTGAACTTTGCAATTGCAGTCTGGTTTTCATTAGATTCTAATGAAATTAGATTTCAATTGCATCGTAATAAACTTGTATACAAGGCTTATTATCTAAGGTTAAACTGTTTTCAAAATATTTTTCGCTTTCTCGTACTCCGAAAATCTCAAAAGTAAAAGTCCAAAATTTTTAGATAAAGAAATATGATTTGAAGAAACTAAATTTATTATGGATATGAATCATGAAACCATGCAAAATAACCCTGTTTGTTTTCCATAAAGTATTACGATGACATCCTCTGGTTAGAATTCTGTGAGCTTTGAAAAAATCATTCAAAAAATTAAGCTTAAGCTATTAGAGAAACTCTCTGAAAAAAGTGACCTTTCTTAAACAAACGAATTAACTATGTAAGCACTGCGACCCTGGCAAACGTAACAGTTTCTTTAAACACGTATAACTAATATGGGAAAAAGCATTAAACATATTTATTTTCAGGCCCTTCACCGTGTCCTTGATACATCATGGCAATTGAACGGGGACTTATGCGAACAATTAATTTAATAACAATCAAAGAGCCATTTACGTTCCGCAATTTGTTGCAGTATCCACTTACTTTGTTTACATTTAAGGCATTTAATAGTCGGTTGGAGAGTTAAGATTAATTCTAATAATGATCATTTGATTATTTCTTGAATAGCCTCCAGGTCAATGTTTTTTTATATCTTTTACGTGCTTGTTTAAAAATTAAAAATTAGAAAAAAACTTTAGGATTTGTGCAGTTGAATAAAATAAATATCATGATGCAAGAAAACTCGTTCAAAAAATAATAATAATAAAAGAACTGAGAATGGGCGTCATACCAATGTTAATCTCTGTATTTCTCTGTATTAGCGATGTCGATCGTCAAGTCAAAATATGGTGGAAGCCTTTCTAATAGTAAAGCAAATAATGACTTATGGCAACGGCTGGTTGCCTATTTCAAATAGTAGATTATTTTGTTTGGATGATACAATTAATAAGGTTCTTGATTAATAAAAAACACAAAATTTTGATAATCTCTTTTAGATATTTCAGATTTTTAAATGAAAACTTTCTAAGGCGCGTTGAGCGATTTTGGATAGGGTATAAACTGTTAACATTAGAGCATGTTGGTAACGAAAATTAGAGTGATAGTAACCCGAAACAATAACTATAACTCCTATTAACAATCGTCCGACGCACGTAATAAGTTTATACTTAAAAAAATGCATTTTCGGCAACGGGGTTTGAACCTGTGACATCTCAAGCGTGTAAAACTAGTAATATGTACCAACCAACTAAGGTATACTGACCTTAATAAGTCCGCTTCTAACTTGTGTCTTAAACATATTTGTACGATTAGTATGAGTTAAACTGTCTATTGTGCATTGTTTAAATTGTGTTTTGGTTTGATTATTATTTTAGTTATATAGTAGCAGAATCACTGTTCAGTACCGCAGTGGGTACTATAGTAGTTTTTACAATAAGAGCCGATATAATGTTTATATCTCATGAGAAGGAAACTTAAGCACTCACTTGTATTAAATTAACTCATTGGACGTGCGCTGATAAAGCGTTAAATTGATGTTTGTTCAAATTAAAGTCAGCATATTAAGTTACTTTGTCTTATTAGTTAATTTTGCAGTATATGACGTCAAAAGTGTGAATAAATAAAAATTGAATTTTCACACTTCTTTATCTGAACATCCGATAAACACTTCCCTCGAAGCCTTAAAGTTTAAAACCAATTACTGGCGTGTTTAATTATTTTTTTATGTTTTATTTACAAAGAGCCTTTGGGTAGAACTTTCGATGCTCCTTTTTCCCTTACTTATTAAATTGTTAAACTCGGCCAAGTATTTGTTTAATTCATATACTCCTTACACAAAATTTAAAGCTAAAAATTGTACGATATTTTAATTATTTGCATAAAGTTTTGGGTTATGAAAGGTGTATTTACCCTTAAACATTGTTACCTCTTTTCCCCCTTAAGGGTTGTCTTATTAAAATTGGCCAAATATGTGCTCACTAATTTATTTGATGTATTCTTTACTCCAACTTGCAACTTTTTGTTGCCAAGAATTCCCCCCTTATGGCTTTAATTGATCAAATTAGCAAAATTCATGTTTAATTATTTCTTTTATAGATTATTTAAACAAAATGTTAGGTCATAAAAGGCCGAATTAACTTTGTTCCCACAAATTTCCAAACTCTGTTTCACCCTCTTTTGTTGAATTACTAAGATCGGCCAAATAAGTATTTAATAATTTATTTCTTAGATTATTTACACAAAACTGTATTTTTTAAAATTATTGACTGTGTTTCAAGTTAATTTGGAAACTCTATTTGAACACCTTTTTGACTTACTTAGAGGACAAATTTCCTAAAAATCCGTTTCCATTGCTCACCTTCCTGTGAAAGAAATCTACTGCCCAAATTTCGTCGATAGTTACGACCGGCGTTAATTATAATGTTTTTCAGTAGATCAGGAGTTTTCTCTTTATAACTAGCCGTGGGCCCAGTGAGATTCTGCCCACCTTAAAAGCCACCCGACTTTTCTCAGATGTCTACAGTTTTGGGAAGCCTATTTTGCTCATTTCTTTTTTTTTCCTTCGTGTATTTTAAAATAATTATCTCTTTCTATGCGTATTTTGTGATTTTATTTTAAGGTTCATCTATGTTATTTCTCTTTTAACAAATGAAACTAGTAATCAAAATACGAACTTTTATGTTTCTAACTTGAAAATTGACATATTTACCATGCAAACTTTCGTAGCTTACTTTTACTCTGATAAGAAATAAATTTCGGAAAACATTGATAATTTTTTTATGTTTATTACTTTAAACATTACGAAATTCCATATAAAATTTCATGGTCTATTTAATATCCTTCGGGGATAAAATTTTAAAAATTCTTTCTTAGAGCTAAACTACTTTATACGAAGGATTGTGTGCAAAATTTGATACATCTGGGCCCATCCTTTTAGGCTGTGAGTTGTGTGTCAGTCAGTGTTTGGAGTTTTATTATTATGGTTAATTAATTATTAAAGTTCTCTACTTTGAAGTTAGACGTAATTATTGAATAAATGTAGATATTTTAAATTTAAGCTTTAAATTTAGTTTGATTTAGTTTTTCTTATTATAAAGAATATTTTTATTAAATCATCAGATGTTATTTCCAAAATTTTAGATTCAATTTCCTTTCAAAATTTTGGCAGAAAAAGAAAATGGAATGTTCCAAATTTAATATTAAAAACTTGAACTTTTCTACGGTTCAAATTTAAAGTTGCATTTATTTTGACAGGACGGTTTAATAAACATATTCTCAATTAAATTTTAAATAAAAAATACATTTTGAGAGTTAACCTAAAAAAAAATGTTTATAGCCGTAGATATAATGTTGATATTTCAGGACTTAAACAAAGTTTGAAAAGTAACATATTTCGTACTACCAGGCGGAAAGTGATACTTGCATTTTTTACTAGGATAAATGTCACTTTCTACCCAGGTAAATGTCAACATTTAATTAATAACCGAAATATTTGTTTGAATAAATTAGTTTGTTGTATCTTGGACGATTCTTCTTAGGTAACCAATCTTTCAGCTGCTTCCCTTAGTTGTTAAATGATTTCTTCAGGATCGCTCATTGTCTTTGATGACAATATATTAAAAAATGCAATTAATTTAAGTTTTCCCACTCCCACCCGTATATGCACTGTTTTCTTTTTACCCTGCGAGCAGGATAGATAGACCATATCAGTCTAGTGAACGGATATAACGAAAGTCGCGCCGTGATTGGTCGATGTGGATATGAAATTGACCAATCATGGCATGCGATAAAGACGAATGTCAATTTTAGGTTAAGAATTATACCATAGAATCTGTCAAACTGACTTCGGTATTTACCAAAAAAATTATTTAAAATGAGTGCTTTTAGTGCAGAATCAGTAAACTTCATCCCAGCGGACATTTCTGAGGCTGCAAGTGAAATATTTAAGATATTATTACCTTAGAAATCAAAAGTAAATATAAATTCTGTTACGACAAATTTATGACGTTTCAAATGGACACTATATAAAATATATTAGAAACTGCAAATGTCACATGAAAAATTATTAATTTGCTAAATCATATTTTAGTCTTTGATAGATCGTAGTCGTAGGAAAAATACGCTGTACAACTCAAGCGGATTGTCTATATCGCACTCGAACGATTGAGGCACTCCGCCTACGACGTCGTGCTCAAACTTCGTTCTCGTGCGATATGGACATCATATCCGCTCTTGTTGCACAAACTACTATTTCCCACTCCCACCCGTATATGCACTGTTTTCTTTTTACCCTGCGAGCAGGATACATAGACCATATCAGTCTAGTGAACGGATATAACGAAAGTCGCGCTGTGATTGGTCGATTTCATATCCACACTAGTGTGGATATGAAATTGACCAATCATGGCATGCGATAAAGGCCAATGTCATTTTTAGATTAAAAATTATACCATAGAATCTGTCAAACTGACCTCGGTATTTACCAAAAAAATTATTTAAAATGAGTGCTTTTAGTGCAGAATCAGTAAACTTCATCCCAGCGGACATTTCTGAGGCTGCAAGTGAAATATTTAAGATATTATTACCTTAGAAATCAAAAGTAAATATAAATTTTGTTACGACAAATTTATGACGTTTCATTGACAAATGGACACTATATAAAATATATTAGAAACTGCAAATGTCACATGAAAAATTATTAATTTGCTAAATCATATTTTAGTCTTTGATAGATCGTAGTCGTAGGAAAAATACGCTGTACAACTCGAGCGGATTGTCTATATCGCACTCGAACGATTGAGGCACTCCGCCTACGGCGTCGTGCTCAAACTTCGTTCTCGTGCGATATGGACATCATATCCGCTCTTGTTGCACAAACTACTATTGTTTACTTCGACCTTTTTAGTGCCACAGTAACCACTGACAAAATGTCAGCTTGCCGTTTCCTTTATATATGGGGATCCTACTTTCATAATTTTTTACGTAATTATATTTGTTACAAAAACCGTCACTTGCATTTGGAAGGTAGAGTTGTAAATAAATAATATACAAACTTCTGTGAAAAGTTTCATTCTTATCTCGAAAAATGGTTCACCTTGACTCTATGCGCCTTGGTTAACCATCATTTGTTCTCGACTAGAATGAAACACTTTCCACCTTGGCAGGTAATATAGTAATTTTTATTATTTTGATAGGATAACTTTCTTAATAGTCTTCCAAAATTGCAGAATTCTAAACGTTTTTTTTTCTGGCCTTAAACATGCCATGATATTTAGAAGTTATAGAATTTACTGTATATTTATCCCTTTCTCGCTCCTCCCCTTTCTTTTTCTCTTTCTGTCTCCCTCTCTTTTTTTTATTGCTGAATTCTCTAAAAATTTTGAGAATATCTCAAGTGATTAATCCAGTACCGATAACTTGATAAATATATTGCTTAACATAAAGTTACTTAACTTTCTACTTAAATACCTGCTTTAAAATCTATAAAATAATAGATAAATTCGGTTAAACATTCAGCATTATAATTAATAGTCCATTAAAAATGTTTCCTAATGGATTTAATCTCGATCTCATAGTATAATAAACATGCAATTATTTTCTTACCTACCTTTAAGTATATCATTATTCTCTGATAAAAATCTAGTTGCTGAAAGTTAATTTGAAAACTTCTCTAAGTCCTTCTTTATGCCTTGAAAGAAATTTTTGCCAAGAGCGCTGGCTTACGCTGTTGGGGGTCTTTTAACCTGAAAGGTACGATTCGGCAAAAATGTACCATTAAAGAGGAAGATTGATGATTATGTTGGACTTGAAGTTGGAGAAAGTTGAAATAATTCAATACCAGGAATTCTTCATTTGTTTATTATTCGCTCATGCGTTTAAACTAAATTCACAAAATTACATTTTATCTTGCTTAATAAAGTCATGATTGAATTTACTTAGAACTTGTTATGGTTAAGTGAAAATACAATTTAATTCAATCAGAGACGTTCCTTTCCCTCACTCTTGTTAAATTTGGCCGATATTCTTACTACTACTATACGTGTTTTGGTTCTGCTATAAGTAGTACCAGCCACTTAGGTATGCATGCAATAAAACAAATATTATTCTATCAATACTAAAAGAATATTTTTGAAATGGAGTGAGGTCAATGAAATAATAAAAATGTGATATATGGTATAAGAATCTCAATCTGCAAGGAATTCTCTCGAAGAAATTTTTAATGGTTTAACGGTTTAAAGACCATGTGGTTAACATCTCGGTAAGTATTCGCTAAGTCAAGTTGGCGACAGATTGCTAATGTTGTCCCACATTTACGTTAAATAACCTTATCTTGATTTCTAGAAGCTTCAAGGTGAGAGCATCGCCTAAATAGAACAAAACTGTTAAAAAATATTCTCAAATGTGAACAAAATCACCCTTGCTGTAAGAAAAATAGTATTGAACGGAGAACGGAAGGATATTAATAAGAGATATTCCGAGGCGACAATCAATGCCAGTAAAAATTTCAATACTAAATCATCGCACTTAGATGTGTTTTTATTGAGATTACCACACAATCATTTTATTACGATTTATATTATTATTAAATCATTATTATTTAATCTGTTAATTTAATCAAAATTTTGTGCACGCCGATGTTAAAGAATAACTGAAGGGGTTAGAGCAAAATGGTATAAGTGATATTTTCTTGTTTTTTGAGATATTTGCAAATTCCGAAACTTAAGCATCTCTTGCTTTCGAGCAAAAGGGGTGTAAGTGCATTTGGCGAGTACTAGCGTCATGTTTGAATCAGTATTTGCTTAGCAATTATCGATAACCTGTTGGTGTACAAAGGGTATAAGATCACTTGTACCAGTTTAGCACCCAACAGTCATCCTATATTTTAAAGATAGGTGAGTTATACTGAGATGGTGTCTATATTGGTAACGAGTGGTTAACGGGTGTTTAAATTGTTTTTTTGTGTTCCAAATTAAATCAGCTCTATAAATTCAATAAAATCTGGTTTGTATCATTAAAAATAAAAAACAGAGAAGAAAGCAGATAGAAGGCAGAATATCAGTAAACGGAAAAGAACTGAAAAAAAAAAATTACAAGCAGAAGGGAAATTGTACGTAGGACACAAAGGCGCAAGTAAACAGTTAAGAATTTTTAATCATGTGTGTAGGTACAAATGTAACGACAAAATTTCTGAGGCTGATAGACAAGTATTTTTTGAAAAATTTTGTAAGATATCTAGTCATGATTTACAGACATCGTATTTATCATCTTGTATTAAAAAAGAAGAAGTTGCTAGAAGGAATCAAGGATCTTAAAAAGGTCAAATTTTCGCAACAAAAATAATGTTAACGAATAAGCGGGTATGTAAGCAGTTTTTTCTGAAAATGACGCTTTATTGCAGTGTGTGCAAAAACTGAGATATTAAGTATATGTGAGACTGATAAAAAGGGAAAAATTCCGAGTATAAATAAAATTGATGAAAATGTTAGAAACTCTGTTATTTCTCATATAAAGATGCTTCTAAAATACAAGAGTTATTATTCTCGAAGAGACGACATCATCACAAATTATTTATCCTAAGATCCAAGTGCAGCAAAAATGTACTTGTATATAGAATAATGCAATGAAACTAATAAACCGGCCGGTAAACTAATCTATTGTCCAAATATTTTTTAAACTGAGTTTAACCTACGCTCTCATAAGCCCCTCAGCGACACTTGCTCAAAGTTTAACAACTTACAGAATATTATAAATAACTCAGGTAATGAAGAGGGTGTGCATGCTGCTAAAGTATCTTTCGAATTACATCAAAAAAGAGCTCAAAAAGCATGTAATTTGAAAAAAAAAATGGATATCGAAGCAACAGATACTTCAGGGACACTGTGGTTATATGTTTTGATTTACAGCACACTCTACCTACCCATATGTATACATGGGATGAGACTATATCTGGCAGAGGGTCACGGAGGATAGGTTCCTGTCTAATGCATTTTTTAGAGGTGTTGCCATCCAGTATCACTAAAGTAATTGCCTAGAGGGACTCATGTGGGGGACATACCAAAAATAAGAACCTTTCCAAAATGTTTATGTTTTTAGAAAAAGCCACCCACCTAAAAAAAGCTCATCATAAATTTCTGGTGTCCGGCTACACATATATGAAGTGCGATAGGGATTTTACTAGAATTGAAAAGTGCAGAAAAAGAATCCCCAAGTTTTTATTCCCGAGAATTGAAGAGAAGTGATTGCTGGTTCCCGCAAAAAATTCATAGTGCATAGCATGACTCAAGAAATGTTCTATTTTTTTGAAAAGCTAAATAAACAAATAAAAGATACAAAAAAAGATGCAGAAGAAAGACCTACTAAGTTTAGAGAAATAACCCACTTTAGATATGAACAATAATTCAAAATCGAATTAAATAAATGTATTAAATATATTTGTGGAAAAAAGGTATAAGTTCTTTAAATTTGATTTTGTTTACAAAAATATACCTTTTTCAAATATAATGATCTTAGAAATAAAATTATACGTTATCTTTTTATATAATTTCATTTTACTAAAAACTTGTGCCGTTATTACAAAATTTTAAAAAAGCAATAAACTTTGGAAACCAATTTCTCAAAACTAGATAGGACGTACTTATACCTTTTTTGCTCTAACCTCTTCAACTGGTATTCATCGGTAAATAAATTACATAAAGAAACGGTTTTGCTCCGGTAAAATAAGGGAGTAGGTTCAGAGGACCTGTAGGCGAGGCGATAGGTTAGGGAAGCGTTCTACATGGGCAGTTAACCATTTAACTTATCTGTATATTAGGCTTGTCGAACTATTACTAGAAAGAAAATTTGGCGAGAAAAAATCAGCCCTGCAAAGACTTAAATCTGGGATTAAGGGTGCAATTAGTAACAGAGGAGCTCAACTCACGCAACGTTTTATATTTAATTTCTGCCTGAAAACAAAAATTATTAGGCATGTTAAAATTTAGCTTACGCCCTCAAATTAACTATTTCCTCAACTAAAAAAACCTTGAAATTTTGCATTTATTTCAATATTTAGACTATAGTTGTAAAATTAAGATTTTTGCCAATATTTTAACTAAGACGGCAACATTGTAATTTTCTAATAAATTCACTTGTAAACTCAAAATTGTAACTCTTGCTGACCTTTTTCTTAAATTTTTTTAATATAAATCTTAAATTAAGATTATTTTCTTTCATTGAAATTTAGGTTATGAATGTTCTATTTAAACTGAAAATTAGGAATTTAAAATTTTCTCTTGACAATTTAAATACTAAAAAAAATAACAAATTTTGAGGTAAAGTACGATTTTAAAAATTATGAAAGTAAAATAAAATTATTCAATTGTTCACTTAAAAATTCGATTTGTCTGCTATCATTTTATTTTTTTTTACAATATGTCTATTATACTTTTAAACATTTAACCTTTTTATAGCATTTTCGTTTATAAATATTAATTTTTTTCCAAGATCAAGAAACAATTAAAACCGTTGGTAAAATGAAAAATGCATACCGCAGGAAATAATTTTATAGTTTACAGTTAAATTTTAGCAGAAAAGCAGAACATTTTTCTTCAAGCTTAACATATCTTATGTCACGTGAGTTTCACAAAAAATATTTTCCATATTTTCCATAAGGCCAGTTGCAGTGGTTATAAATAAAAATGTTTTGTTTAGTATAATACAGTGGCGGCTAGTGCTAACGTTTGCAGGTCTGCGCAACCTCCAAAAAAAAGTGCAGGGATAGAAAATAAAGTAATTGTTTATTTTATTTATTAATATCAGATTTATCGTTACCAAATATGACTATAACGGATTCCTCCGATTCGTTAGAATTTGGCGAGGTTGTTGGGTTCATGGTTTGCAGAGTTTGCAGGCTAGACTGCAAACTGTGCTTTCCACATATTTTGTTCGTTTAAATACTTGCCCATAAGCAAGCATTAGGTTGCACTTGTGAATGCAAACCAAATATCAACTCGCTATTTTAATTTGTTCTCGGCCAATATTGTGAGCCGTGAAACACAAATAAAAATGAATTCAGTGCAAAGTTTAATTGCACAACTATTCTGTAACCGATCTGTGTCGGAAAAACTGGAAATTAAGCGTCTTGGACGACCTATTCCAGACTTAAATATTCTGCAGACGATGTTTAGTAAAAAGCAAAGTTTTAACAGAACTATGTAGTTCGCAAAGCTAAAATATTATGCAACATTATTATCCGCCAAGCTAAAGAACGACTCAGCTTCACTGGCCATTTAATTGCAGCAACCTTATTTTTTTCTGAAAAATTTAATCAATATAGAACCACTTTTCCCGAAAAAAGTTTTAAAGAAACCACTAAGGTTTATCCATTTTTGGATTGAAATCGGCTTTTGGTTTACTTGTACTCTATAACATTATTTCAGAAAGCAGTGAGTTTAGTAAAATTTTTAGTGGAACTCTAAATGCTTTCAAAAATCCCAATGGCTTCTCCTGAAGCAGAAGGTGCTTCTCCACTCTGAAAATAATTAAAAACTCCTTTAAGAAATACATTATGCCAGGAAAAATTGTCTGCGTTAACGATGCTTTCCAAAGAAAAGGACATAATCCAAGGAATACTCGACCACAATCAAAAATTATTAATAAATTTGCAGCTGCCAAAGATCATCGTACGGACTTCCGCTTCCAATAAGTAAATGTCTGATTTTTGTGCATATTATTAAAGGGGAATTTTAATAATATAGTATACATGTATCACATATATGATTTAAAATCCTAAATATCTCTTAATTCCAGATTAATTTAAAATTTCTAATTTCGGCACATTTTGGTAAGTGTCTATGAAACCCCCATTTTTTTTAGCACCAGCCGCCACTGGTGTAATAAGCATATTGTTTAGTAAATTTTCTATTATTTAAAGACAAAATTGTTAGGTAAAATTCAGTGCGAATTTGGAGAGCTTCTATTTTAATGGCAATTATACTACAGTACATTTCAGTATTTTATATTCCTGTTTAAGTAGCTTCTAGCTAGTTTTCGGTTTTTTTCAGAATATCAGCAGTGATTGCGTTGACACTTTGGAAATAAATAAATTTTACGTAGCAATTTCGACAGGCTATACTTGTCATAATTTTGCCGTCATTTGAACAAGGAGCAAAATAATATCTGTGAAATGAAGAGAAATATTTTCATTAATTTAATTTTTGTATCAAAAATGGTTCTTGATATTACTAAGTGTGGGGAACTTGGTGCAAGTTAAAGTCGAACGTTTGGAACCAGGTAGCATATTTCGAAATTATCGGAATTTCAAAATATTTAGAGTTAAAGTTTATATTTTCTTAAATGTTCAAACATTATTTCTTAAATATCTGTTTCCTTATAACACTCCTATTTATTTGTTTTTAAAAAATTCTGTACAATTCGTAATTCGGTAATGAGCTCGCATTTTCATAGGAAAAGGCAAATTGCCCAAAGTCTTTAAAATCTTGTGGAGAAAAATACCACTTGATTATTTGTTTTGTTTCTTTTGTTTTGTTCTATAATATTGACATTTGGAGCTAAGCAATTTTATACTTCTACAGAAGCGATTCTAGTGCTGTCGATCTGCTTAATCTAATCTAATCATGCTCCCACTCAGAGACTAACTCATGTCATAAGAGGATACAAATAAATACACTACAGTTTGTCCCTCTCTCTCTCTCTCCTTCTCCCTCCCTCTCTCTCTCTCTCTCTTACGTGTCTTACAGCACTTGCCCTATTCCTAACATTTCTTCTTTATTTTTATTATAAGCAATGTTCCATTTGAAATTTCCAATAGTGTATGTATCTTTAGAAATGTATAAATCATACACTATACAGACTATAAGCTATAATACTCTTTGCACTATAAAAGATATTTTAGGATTTTCCAGCACATATGACTTAAAAAACTGTTTTGTTCAACATAGTTTATGTTTAATAACAACTCATCTACCGTCCCGTCGGATCAATCTCTCAAGCAAACAATGCATTCCAATGTTTCTGTTTTCAAAAACCATCAAAGAAAGTAAACTAAATAGATTGGAACAGATGATTGTTGTTCTTTCGATAATAGAGAAGGCTTTTTACCTTGCCGGTTTCGCATTTTTTCTATATTATCATCTCCGCGAGCTCAATCGTGAAGAGAACGAACTTCTACTTCCGTTTCCGAAACGAATCTACTTTATTATCTCCACTATTGCAATTAAAACCATTCTTCGCTAATAAACATTCGACTGTGCGATTAAATCAATTGAATTACACTCATATCTTGGAAGCTATAATTAGATACGACAAATTAATTCATGTTACAACAGATCGAATTGCTAATATTTCCACTTGAAATTGCCTCATATTGTAGCAATTTATTCTCGATTTTGCCTCCCACTCCTAAAGCGTGGAAACTTAAACGATGTGTTTTGTAAATCAGTTTTTTGTTAGCCGAAATTTAGGCAGTTTGGTGATATAAAAAACGAGGCTAAATGAATAGTTTACAGTGAAGTTGGTAACCACATGATTAGTTAAATCTCTGAAGGTACCTTTTTTCGACTTGTTATTTAACCGGCTGGTTTTAAGAAATATATGGCTTGGAAATGACGACAAATAATTAACGAATTTCGTTAATTTTGCAATACTTTTTCACTGTTTAATAGGTGCTGGACCGCACTTACATTAATAGTAATGTGAACCTAATTAATTAAAAAATTCTCAGTAAAGAATGTCCATTAATTGCCAGCATAAGGATGTTTGGCCTACCCAATGCACATATTTTACACGCGAAAGTTTTGCTTTTGTGACACAAAAAATTGATGATGAAATATGTGAAATGTGAAGACTTACAACTGAAAGCTTCGTGGTATTTTTGAGACACCTCGTCGTGGTTTGCTCTACTGTCAAAAAATGCCAAAAAATACGACTTTTTGCCATATCTATATCTAGGATAATTTTTCAATTAATCAGGTTTAATAAGTAAGCTTTTTCGATAGATTGGCGTTTTTTACAGAGGATTGCCGATCTGCTGCACTTTTAAAACAAGATTAACTTCGTCTCTGAAAAAAAACCGTCATCACTGTTATCGCGCTACAGATCGCAATTCTTGACAGATATTTGCCATTATGATTTGTATCAATTCGGAATTTCTTAGATTAAAGTGATTAGAAAAGCAATTTAAAATTTAATAAAGAAAAACATTTAGAAAACACAATTAGAAAAAAATCAAACTTAGGAACCTTAGGTTCTTATAACTCTTCTGCATATTGTAGATCAAGTTTCTCTTAAGTATAGTTTAAAAGGGTAAGACGTAATTCGCCTTCATTTTTGTCGTGTTAATTATGCCAATTGTCATGGAAATAAAAGCTGCACAAATTACGAACTGACTTTTAAATGACACTGTTGTCTATAAATCCTTACAATAAGTTTATTAAACAAAATGCTTATTACCAAACAAGATGCCACTGCAACTGGTGATAAGGAAATTGCCATATGGTGGGAAGTATTTTTGGTGAAATTCATTTGGCATAAGGTATGTTTATATCATAACTAATTTTGGAGGCAAAATAAGGTTTTTATTAGGTCTTGAGCTTTTCGGAGTAAATTTAACTGTGATATTTAAAACCAATTCCCGCAGTGTGCAGTTTTGGTTTTACCGACAAATTTCTTGGTATCGAATAGTGATAACTTAGGCCAAAATATATAAAAATATTGCGAATGCATTTATTTGTAGAACACTGTACGTTCATTGCTTTCTTGGCACATCCTAGAAAAGCTCTATTATTAGACTTCAGAATTTTAAACCTAAAAATTTGAATTTTTGCGTATTTTAAGCTTTGAATCGAAATTTTTTGTAAACAAAATCTAAATTTACAAAAACGCTTCGCTGAAAAAAAAAATATTGTTACGGGCCTATCGGTTCGAATTGATTACCACGTATGAATTACATCGCTTTATTCCCAAACTTAACTTGGATCACCCCAATTGAACAATTAACTCACTTATTATTAACTTCTACTAACTCACTAATTACACTGACTCTAACTGACTTGCTCGAGGGACAGCTGACCGCCGAAATTTCAGGAACGCTTATCTGCCGTTTGCTTCGTTATCGCGATCGCTTTCCCCTTATCAGATCATTCTAGAAACTTTTCCTATGTACTAAATTCTACAATTCTATCTAAATTCTATTCCATCTATTTACATTGCGTTACAATACATATATATATATATATATATATATATTTTCTGAAATTTGCTTTAACCGTATTCTATAATTTTCTAAAGATGTTTTAAAGTCGATTCTCAAAGCTTCGAGCTTAATACCAAAAGATTTGTTGAAAATTTTTATTTTAAACTCAAAGTATTTATCTTTACCTCAAAATTTTCAGTCAAAATATTCTCCAATCTCTTTCGGATACTTTTCAGCTTAAACGTAACATTACCCTAAAGTTTAACTATTAATTTAAATTGTGTTGCAATATTTTTGATATAAATAGATCTCAGGAGAACATTATGAGAGGAAGGCATTGTCATAGATTAATATTGTCATATCTGGTATAAAAATGTATCTTTAATGATACAAAAGCCAATAATTTACATAATTTCTAGAATACATTATGCACAATGAAATCACCTTTCTTGCTATAATAATAAATAAACAAAGCATTTATAAATTTCTCGCCTGGAGCACAGTGAGATTCAACATTTTAAACGAAGAAAAATAATTATCTAAAAAAAATTGAAATTACTTTCAGGTAATTGCGGCGCGAATGTGGGTCAGATCTAGGCCGTTCATGAAGTCATTACCAAGATGTCCGTATAATGAATGCAAAAGAAAAAGCCGCTAAATTAGACACCTTACTTTTGCTTTCGCAAACATCCACAAATGCATGGAGCCGCATGAATTACCGATTATTAAAATGCGATTACGATTCAATTCGACATGTGTAACGCAGAGTTCGGCAGCTGTTGTTAGCATTGTAACCTTTCACAAAGAATTACATGTTGATTGTTATTGACATTTGCGAGTTAACCTAGAGGAGAATCAAGGTAAATCATTTGCAAACAAAGATGATGCTATTTCCGAGCTTAAGAAAAATCTAATTTAAACATCCGCTATATTATTAACAAGTTCTTAATGCACACTGAACTAAAAATTGAAAATGTCATTTTATACTAACAATAACACAATTTATAATCCTGCAAATGTAACAATTATAAGCAAATAGATATAACTACATATAAATATATGTTTGTGTAACCGAATAGTGTTATTTTAAAGAACAATGGAAAAATTTAATTGACAGTCAAATTTGGAGGATTTTTACCAAGTTGCCTTATTATGAAACAATTGACGTGATTATATTTGGAATAATGCTAAAGACAAAATAATATCCGCAATAGTTTGTTGCTCAATTTCAGCTACGAATTTCGTCGACTGAATTCATTTAAGGAAACCTCACACGCTGATAACTTGAAGAACAAAAGAATAAATAAATATAGCATAACTGTCTTGTACCCTTGACTTATTTCCACATTTCACACCGATTGCATTGTTAACACAACAAATCCGATTAAAATAATGCTACTTTGTTTACGTTTTAATTTCAAACGTTTACAGTCTCCGAGTATACTTCGAGACGTTCAATTGATTCAATTTGATCATACCTGCTTGTTTTAATGGACTAGGATGAAGAAGTTAAACTTTTTCGTCGTTACCAAATTCATAGCAATCCTAGAGCATCATGTATTATTTTTAATATTAGGCCATAATTTCCGTAATAGACTTAAAATATGTTTGGATAACAACAGCTGTCATTTACCAAAAATGATTTTAAAAAATTGAATTTTTCATAGTCTAAAATTAAATTTCCACACTATTTATTTTAGATTTTTGCAATAAATTAATTTTCCTTTTATTTTTTTTTAAGTTCATTTAGACTACCTGAAGACGGGTCTTTTTTCTTCCCCACTTTGTAGTTGTTTTTCGCATTAAACCTTAACAGAATAGAGTTGTAGGATATGGGTCAACTAAAAATTTATATATGCTTGTAGTTCTTTTTTGATTTCTTTAGAACACAATCCTTATTGATTTCTTTGTAACACAAATACGTCGAAAGATCAGCGATTCATCTACTGAAAGGAGTTTATCATGAACGTTGATTTTGTTATCAAGAGCCAGTAGCAAATCTATTTTAGCTTTTCTTTTTAATCTATCTCCTGGTTATGGTGTCTAAGTGCATCAAAAGTAGACTTTTTCGAGCGCGCCACAGCTCTCATCATTTGGGACAAACAAATTAAAAATATAATATTTTGCAGGTTTCTTCATAAGCTACAACTTTGGTATCCTATATTTTTCTCAAAAATGTAATTGTATAAAAAAAAAGAAAGCTAAAAAGAGGCAATTTCCGAGCATCATTAAAAGTTTGATGTGGACTAAAAATAGTTGTAAAACACGCTATAATTCTTTTAAACATATTTAAATCGCTTTTTGAGATTTTGTTCCAACTTCAACGGTTACCGGGTTACTTGATTAAAACCAGCGTGAATACATTTTGTAATATAGCAGCGAACGCCACCACCTAATCTTCCCGTCAACTTGGCAAAGAATCTTTCAAAAGTACCCTAAGAAGCATTCCAAAATATCTTCAACGTAGAATTTGCAAAATAAAATGAGCTAAAAGATCTACTAGGGAAGTGTGTTATTTTTACGCAAATACCCCCCTGCACAAAATCAAAAGCTGCAAACTTCAAAGAGTAAACGTTTTAATTTTAAGTGAAAAAAATTTTAAAAAAACCTGGAAACATTCAAATACATTCATTGTAGCTGGATTTCGAGGTATAAACCTAATTGCACCGGACTATATGGGGAATTTAGTCGACAATATAGATGAAAATTGAACGCGTACTAGTATTGATATATTTCATTTGCGTTACTGTGGTATTAGTAGAGATATACGTCTTTTAAAATAGGCTGTAAATTCTTTTCATTAAAAAACCTTTTATTACTCTTAAAGATTTCAGTGGCATAGTTATTTATTTTTTATATTGAAAAATTTGCGATAACAATGATGACAACTTTGTTTTCTGGGTAATTTAATGTGTCGGTGACAAACATCAAAAGAACGTCATTACAAAAATGCCATATTTCTGATACTTTTTATTTTAAATAGTAGGTCATGTAAAAAAATGTGCCTTTAAAAAAGGAAAAGGTACAAAATTAAATATTCTTCCAAATGTGTATGTATAACTGTTTTAGTAATAAACTCAATCAATTTAACCTTTAGGTTTGTGGATTTAAAATGTACAAACAATTTATAAATTAAAAATTTTTGAATGACGGTAGATAACTGTTATTTTTATTTTATTTAAGGTTTTGGAAAGTCGAGGTCGAAAATTTAAATGATGGGGAAAATAAAAAATTTAGGGCCGGCTTCAAATTTATTTCCATTGATACAAGAACAGTACCTGATAGGTGCACAAAATATTGTAATAGATTGTTATAGAATTTGTATTAGAGATTTTGTAAGGAACCTCTCTAGAAAGATTTGATAATAGGAAGAGGCCGCGATAATGAATCATGCGACACATAAGCGCTCTAGATGTTTCCGCAAACGATAAGCATTATCTGTACGGATTCCCTTCTAGATAACCGGAAGCCTATAAATACGCGGTCCTCTTTCCCTCAGTCAGTTAATTAAGGAGTGAGTTAGTAAGCTGGTTAGTCAGTTAATTAGTCAGTTGGTCAGTTAGGTGAATTATAATTTTAGTGTTCCGAAATCAGTTTGGAAATAAAGTGGTTACAATTCACGAAGTTTTAATTTTCGAACCAATATGTATTTAAAACTAAAAATTATATTTTGTTTTATTAATTTCTTCAAATTAATTAGGTTTATTTTTAACAACTATGTTGAAATTTGATTAAGCACATAGTCATAATATATATTTTTTTAACATAATTGTTTTCACCTGGCCTACTAATTTAAAAAAATAACCTAATTATTGTTTTTTTATAAGGACGCTTATGTTTCACTTTTAAAATATGACATCTGACACACCAAATTACTGCCAAAATTATGGTAAATTTAAAAAGGGTAAGTCTAGCATAAGATCTATAAGAAAAAACAAAGTTGCGATAATTTTGTCAAAAATTAGTTAACACAAGAGGTAACAGGTACTACTCCACTGGAAACCATTTTGAAAACCAAGCAGAATAAGAAATAGTTTTTTAATCATAGTGAAAATTAAAAAATTATAGCAGACTTTAGAAAATAATGTTTTTCACTTTCTTTTTAGTAAAATCTAAAAAAGCCGATATTCAATTGTTCTTCCAATGGCATGTTATTGGACTTAAATGTGCTAACTGCTGTGCCTATCGACATTTTATCTCCACTAATAACGAAGTTACCCATGTAATCTCAAGTTTAGTGGGACACACTGTATAGTCGAAACATGAAAATGAGCTGTCAGGGTCTCTATTCGGGAAACCAAAACATGTAATTATTTTAGAATAAGATATTTGTAATTACACTTTCAACTATTACATTACTGATATAAGGCAATTTTTCTTTTTTAAAACACCATTTAAAACTGTTAAGTTTGTTGCTTGCGTAACCATTGGGATTCTTTATAAAAATAGAGATTTTTTCGTCAAAATCGTTGTTAAAATTGTTTTTACATAAAGTCATGTTCTACATTAGAAAATCTGTGTTAATTACTAAAGGGGTCTCGATTAAAGAAACAAAACTTCGTTTCTACTTATTTTGAAATAACGTCTTTATATTGGGATTAATTATTTACTGTTAATAAAGACAACTTTTCTTACGTTTTAAAGCGCCAATTAAAGATAAACTTGACTTTATTATTAAGTGCCTTGCTTGTGAGACCATTGAAATTTTTCTGAGAGATAATGATATATTAAACTCTTTGTCAGAATCGTAGCTGAAATTTCTCCTTAACTTATGTTTTAGATTGGAATCTAGGATAATTTTGCTCTCAGAATACATATTTTCGTATCTAATAATTCCAGTTTAGCGTTGGCCTATTCTTTCTGATTCACGCTGTATAATCTGGAGGTATAGTTGAATCAGTTTATATTAGTTCACAGTCTTGATCAAAGACTGCATTTCGCTGCAATTATTTTGGAATAATATTTTTACAATATTGACAACTAATAACACAATTTTGCTCTTAGAATACATATTTTCGTATCTAGTAAAACCAGTTTAGCGTTGGCCTATTCTTTCTGACTCACCCTGTATAATCTGAAGGTATAGTTGAACCAGTTTATATAAGTTCGCAGAGTCTTGATTAAAGAAACCGTATTTCGCTGCAATTATTTTGGAATAATATTTTTACAATATTGACAATTAATAACACAATTTTGCTCTTAGAATACATATTTTCGTATCTAGTAATTCCAGTTTAGCGTTGGCCTATCCTTTCTGACTCACCCTGTATAATCTGGAGGTATAGTTGAACCAGTTTATATTAGTTCACAGAGTCTTGACTAAAGAAACCGTATTTCGCTGCAATTATTTTGGAATAATATTTTTACAATATTGACAATTAATAATACAATTCCACAAAAAAATGGTGGTGTGTGCTGGGGGCCGGACTATGATTTTCTAATTTTTTGTTTTAGCTAAACACGAATTTGAAGTCCACATTGCAGCTCAATTAGCATATAATCAAGAAAAAGCCAAAAAAAACCTATAAAAGTATCGTGACTTTTATCGGTTTTTTTGGGTTTTTCTTGATTATTTGCAGTTTGACTCCCAATTTTGAATTTAGATTTGTGTTCAGCGAAAAAACTACCTTAATAAATCATAGTCCGGTTCCCAGCACACACTATTTTTTTGTGGACTTGTGTGGGTTCAATCCAAATATTATTTATAAAATTATTAATAGTAACAAATTTAAATGTCATCCGACTTTAAAGTTGCTACTTCCCGTCATCCCAACTATTGTTGAAAAATATATAGGTTTTATTGCTCCTTGCGTGGTTGAGTGGGTTATTCAAAAGTGGCGCTATAACTCGGAAGTCCAATTCGTTGTTCGAACATTAGAATGGGGGAATATCCGCACAACTCTAGCGATCGTATCCTGACAACTTTAACAGGCGCAAAACCATGACTTGTAAGTTCGTTTCACTTCTATTTGAACCCTCGCTTTCGCTTGTTTTAAGTGGAATTTTACGAAAAGAGGGCTTCCGAGTTGTTTACTGTTCTAACGGCAAATTATGTTCGCTTTTGGGTAGTTTGAAGAATAAAATAGAGCAAACATAGAACAAGTCAGCTATTTACCAAATTTCCTGTAAAGATTGTACTCAAAAGTACGTCGGGCAGACTAGACGACCTCTTAAAATCCGATTGAAGGAGCATTTGGCGTACGGAAGAACTGAAAAGTCAAGTGTGGCTCGACATGCGTTTGAATTAGATCATATTATAGATAATAATACAGGATATACTTCTTCCGGGATTGGACCGTGTCGAAGAACTACTAAAAGTGTTCGACGTTTCGCCCACTATCATATGGGGCTTCTTCAGGAACAAAGAAAAGAAAAAATGAAAAGAGGAATATGAGGGAATATGCAAAAATGAAAGAATGAAAAAGCCAATTTCAAAACATCAGAGCACGGTAACTCAGTATGTCCACCATACCAGAGGCGAAACTCTTCTCATACTGAGTTACCGTGCTCTAATGTTTTGAAATTGGCTCTTTCATTCTTTCATTTTTGCATATTTCCTCATATTCCTCTTTTCATTTATTTTTCTTTTCTTTGTTCCTGAAGGAGCCCCCTACGATGGTGAGCGAAACGTCGAACACTTTTAGTAGTTCTTTGACACGGTCCAATCCCGGAAGAAGTATATCCTGTACTGGCTCTGGCCGTGGACGCATTCGTTATCATATAGACGATAATATTAAACTGTTAAGAGTAGCAAATATGAATTCTATGTTAAATGCATGTGAAAACTTAGCCATCCATAAGGATGGAGACAACTTTACGAATGGTTGCATTGGGCCTTTAGGCCAATCATCTCTGTTAAAAATAGTTAAGGTTGATAGATATGGAATTATAACGATTCGATGTGTATAATTAGACGCGCATGCGCGTTGGGATGCGGTCGACCATGCACGAAGTGAATATTGTTAATATATAAGAGTCAGTTTTAGGATTAGGTTTTAGTATCTCTCTGAAAATGATAGCTTGGCTGTCGAAACGCTTTGGAGCAACCTTTCTTGTGTTTTTTTTAATCTTTCTTGGTTTTAGAGGACAAGATTTGTATTTGAAAATTCCAATATGTAGAAAAAAATTGAGTTATGCAAATGGCAAACATTTGGTTATGCTTTATAAATATTTTATTAGTGTTTGATCGTTTTCACCCGAATGGTTCATTATCCAATCATTATTCTATTTGATAAAGATATTTCCCCGAATTGCCTAAGATAAAAAAAAATCGCAAAATCTAACCAAATTAAAACATAATTTTATTTTAAAGTTATTCATCAAGTGACAAGTAAGTTAATTATACATCAATTTTTAATAAAATACCGACCAATTTCTTAACTTGATAATCAGACACCAGTTTAGATCATATTTTGTCCGTTAATTTTGGTTTACCGAACCCAAGTTAAGACTCTGTGTCCTTAAAAATAATATTCATTTTCTACATGGACAATTTTACGCTGACTTCGACTAGTAAAAACCGGAATATCTTATAAGTAATATTTTAAAATTTATCTGAAATTAAATACAATAAACCAATCGGAGACGTTTTCAAAAAAAAAAAAATTAACAACTCAGTAACGCAGCCCCTTTAACCTAATGTACCGTATACAAGGTCAGTACAAGATTTAATGAGCAATCTAAAAATAAACTAATATACAGGGTGTTTTGTTTAAAAAACTAAAGTTGGTTAGCGGTCGAGCTAAATCAAATACTCTTTATACAGTTAAAAATATTTACAGGGATGTACGATAAAAATAAAAGCAACTTTTGTAGAACAATATTTTTTTAGGTAACTAATTAGGAAGTTATGGAACGTTTATTCTTAAGTAGGACACACTGTTATGTAGGCACCAATCTAGATCATCTCGCATGGTCGATGAAAAAAAAAAAGATCAAACGTCGCAGTAATTACTTGAGAATAACATTATTATAATAGATATTGTTAGTTATTATTAAAATAAGACAAAGATTATTAAATATTGAAGCGTCAGTTTAAAATAGACTTAAAATTACTCTAGAAGTTCTCACCAGCGCTACCATTAAAGTCTTTCTGACCAGGTTATATTTTTACTTTTTAATTGTACTCATATAGATCAGCTCCTATGTCGTCAAGGATACTATTCTTTTAATATTGTTAGTTATTCTAGAACTCGGATTATATGCAAAATGCATATAAAGTGCATATGTGCATATTAAGAGGTTTTTTAATAAACGCATACGCAATTTTTTTGTTTGAATATATTTTTTTAATTGGTAAATAAATTTTCATATTTTAATCAGTTAATTCAGAAGTGAATAAACCATAAAATGATGTAAAGAATGATAAAATTTTCCTAAACTTTTCGTTAATGTGGTGTAGTGACAACGCAAATTGACAAATATTTGTGAATTTGATTCAGCTCTTCTGAAGCACCTAAAAGGTATACTCTTTAGAGCCCTAAATGTAAAAACCTTTGTATCGCAGAAACTACAATTACACTTGAAACACGTCATTTACCTTTAAATATAATTTTTTCTTTGTTAAATATTTGAAATTTACAATTAGTGATAAAATTAGTGAAAATGTGATTAAAGTAATATTAGGTAAAGCAAATTATGTATGTACTTAAAAAATTTAAAAAATAATTCGACCTTAAACAATGAAGACTGTAAAGATACCATGTTTGTTTAAACTAAACCCTTTAGGTCTGCATTCAAATATGGATCGAAAACTCTTGTGACAAATTTTAACTATGGAAAATTTAGAAAATCGTTTAGTTTGTTATAATTTTAGGTTGTATTTGAATTAAAATTGTATTAGATTTACATTGATATCTTGTTAAATTTATATAAATATATCCATATTTTCAATGTTTATTAATCATTACTACTGCTATTGTTTAAAATTTTTGATGGAAATAAATGCTTATAATAAACTTACTTTATAGTGCATATTTTGCAAGTACTTTGGTGCATATTGCAAACTTTTTTTGGTACACATAATTCCACCTCTAATGAAGTGCTCTTTCCCAAATTCTAAAGCGCCAATTAAACATTGACTTGAATTTACGATTAAGCTTCTCGCTTGCAAACCTCTCTACCAAAATCTTTACTGAAGGACCTTCTAAGCACAAGGAATCTTGCTGAACATTAGACTCTGTGGCGATCTTGCTATTAATGTAGTAGGGTTTTTCGGAAAGTTCGTGCGGATTTTTTTTGCAAAAAAATAAAATTGGCTGTTTGTCATTTTTTAACATGTTTATGTAATTTATTCGCTATTCTTGTTTGGGTGATTCTCATTTAAGAGGTTGTCAAATGATATAAAATGCGGCAAGACTATGAAATCTTAAAACTGATCTTGTAGCAGTATTTTATTACTCAAGAGACTCATTTGATACATATCTATAGGATGGTCAGTTAAATATTCATTTTTTTTTAATTGTTTATCAGGCATCAGGGGAGATATTTCATGCAGGGGAGAGACATATCGAACAGGGGAGAGACATGATGAGTAAAGGAGAGATTTAATTGCTCGATTATAAAAGAAACATTATCTTTTTTTAGGAAATCAACTTTAATTGTAATGTCTTACCAACTATAAAAATCCTACGTTTTGTTTTTAAACAATTTTTCTTCAAAAGATACCATGATAATGAACTGAAATTAAAAATTGAACACTTTAATAACTAATAAACGGTGCTGTTCTAAATATATACGTAATATAAATATTTTTTATGTATCGTAAAAACAAAATTTAAAGATGTTACCGCAAGGGTTTTGATCTTAAAAAAAACAATTATTATGTGCAGAAAGGCTGTCATTCGTTGAGACTTTATAATTAGCTGGGATATTAATGACGCCAGCGGTTCATCATCAGAATCCGGTTCGGTTCCATATACCTTCATAATTTAAGTACGAGACTTAAAATTAAAGGATAAATAATTCACAGAGCCCATATAGAAATGACTGCAGGCATTAAAGTCACAGAAGCAACTTAAAGTTTTCATTGCTAGGTGATTAGGAAGACATATGCTTCCAGTAACTTGGTGAACTTGCAGTGTATCTGGAAAGGTTTTTATATTTTTAACTAATTCAATTTGTGTTTCTATGTCTGAGATGTCTGCGTGTTCGATAGTTAAAACATGTATGTTGAGACAACTTTTTTGAAGTGCGTTGGTCGAGCCTTTCAACGACGAAATGTCAGTGCCACTCGCGACGAGTTTATCGGCAGTCCTCTTACATGTTGCACCCACCCCATAGGAAGAGCCCTTCCCACTGTCGGCTTTGTGATAATTCCACGAAAAAGTTACCAAATTAGGGTAAAGAAATCCGTAATATTGTTGCCAGTGCTCGAAACATAAGATCTTCATTATTCTGAAATTGGAGGCGGCTTTACAAAGTTCTCTGGATGTCATCCGACCTTTAGTTTTAACAATGCCTATTTCTTTTTTCTTTGCATATTTTTTCTTTTCTATATGTTTTTGTTGTGCATATTTTTCAGGATCATTTTTTATACGCTGATATCGTAACATTTCTGGTAAAAGCTTTTGTTCCAGGCGTTCTTCGCACATCATTTTTTTTTGCTTGCTATTTGTGAGAAAATTCATATATTTCAACAATTCTACTATGTTAAAGCTTAAGAAAAACAGTCTGATCTTATGTTATCACATCTTCAGTGGTCGCTTGATCCCTTCCCTGGCATCTGAAAAGCCAGGGGAGATATGGCAGGGGAGAGATTTTTTCATTAGAAAAAACTGATAATCTTAAATGTATCTAATGTAAAGAAATAACTTAAAGGCGTGACAATGTACCCACAAAGTGCAGTAAATATATACAATTAAATTAAAATATTTAAATAAATAATTAAAAATTAAAACTTACCAGGGGAGAGATTGCGTTCACTGTTCACACCCGCACAATTAAGTAGCGCGACTAAAATTACAGCTAATGATAGCACATGAATGTCTTGAGCGACTTCGATCCCTCATATTTTGTCAATTGTCAATCATTCATAAGTTTAAATTCCCAAGAAAAAGGTATATGCATAGTATTTTATAAGATTTCAAATGCCATTGGAAGAAGTGCGAAAAATGCGGGACAATATTTGCCCTGATTATTTTTTACGAAAAAAACATTGTTTAATAATTTTACTTGTTGCATTATAATTGTTAATTATGCTAGTTTATGAAATTCAATGCAATGAAGAATTGTGATTTATTTAGACTTATCTAATGTTATTAATTTACATTACATACAGCAAAGGGACACACCAGGGGAGAGACATTTTTGAAAGTTTAAGTGCGATTGGGCCAAAACAAAGTAATTTATAATAATGAAACTTATGGTCAGTAGAGTAGACGTTTTACTTCAAAAGATTATTACGTCATTTATAACAATTTTGTTTTTAAAATATATTATTTAATCATGGACGTCGAAAGAACCTCTTAAATGAGAATCACCCGTTCACAATAATTTTTTATCTCTCAGGTAAATTTAATAATTCCATTTTCCTAAAATGTCTTGAACTTAATTCAAGTAAAACCAATGAAAATCTGATGGTACTATGTCATTTGAGTACGGTCGATGAGGCATCACATCCCTTCTGGTCTCATTTAATTTTTGGTGAGCCTACAGATACATGTTGAGTCTTATTATGCAAATTACTTCTTTTCCCAGTTTCACAATGAAATTGCAACACTTGTTCTGAAAGCATTTACTACTCTGAAAACTTTTTTGCCATGTGTCAAAAACTATAGACTATCTTAACTTATGCATTAATCGTAGTGCTCAATGAACATCTAAAACGTACTTATGATTAAAACATTTCTCACTCTGAACCTGTCGAACGACTTGTGAGCTATTGTTTCTGTTATAAAATTCTTCCCCTAATCGATCCCTATCTCTTCTGAGCTGTTTTCAGTAACAATAAATGTATCAAATGCTGAAAATAAAATTTCTGTTTCCTTATACTTTTGGAGTCAACTCATCAAACAATTAAACAAGATAACTCAATATGTAACATGGGTAAATTAGTCCTCAGGACACTAATTAATTAAACCAAATAACAGTATTTATTTGAGAATTACATATTTATAAAAGTGTTGCTTATTATCCATATAAAACAAGTTTTCCTAAATCTTAAAGCGTCAGTCAATAATATAATTGAATTGCTATTAAGCTTCTCGCTTACGCGACCATTGAAGTCTTTCCGACAAATAGCGATTTCCGCGAACGCATTTGCAGAAATTGTTGCTTAATAATTCCTTTAGCATACGAATTGACGTCATTTTTAATAAAAATTATAAAATATCCTATCTTAAAACGTTATGATCTCGAAGCTATGACCATTCCTTTAAGATTAGTCTAGGTTTTAAATCTGTTCTCAAATAAAAGAAAATCAATGATCATTACGCTCACATAAAGATATTTCATAAATATTATATTTTCGTAACTTCTTTTAAATGAATATAATGCGTGCAAGTTTCTTCAGCGTTTCACTCACAAGATTCAAAACGTGTTTTAGTAGGAAGAGCCATAAAAATATTTATAAAACGCCTCTTATAATTGTAGTAAATGGAACACTTATTTTCAGAGATTTACCCGTTTTCATAAAAAAATTAAAAACTATTTATTAATCTCTAATTTTGCAAGGCCCTAACTACGAAATCGGGTAGTTCCTGAAAAAATTGAATCATTGATTCGTTGAAATTGTCAAAATAAAATCTTTCCTTATTTTTTTTTTTTTGGCATCCTGTACATAAGAATTATTACTGCTGGAGAGCCAGAGATACAATAATTATTGCTGTTGTAAACCAGCATTACCAGCCAGATTAGATAGTATCATTAAGTGGGAAAATCTTTCAGAAGTGCAGTGCTTGTGGAAGGCTTCCTACATATTACTACATTTTCATTGATATTGCTGTGAAACAATCTCACTTCCTTTAGCGTCTATATCAGGAGACAATTGAAAAAAATAAGTCATTGTGCAAGGATGTGTTTGACCTACGCCGGAAATGAACAGTGCTCGCTTAACAATGTAAACAAGGTTACGGTAGTTTCAAGAGCTCTATGCAATTAACAGTCATTCAAATTAGTAGGCGTCGACTTGTTACTCCGTCCGAAGCATGAAGATAATTCCTCGCCTTCGTTTAAAGGACAGGTTACTAGACAATCGTAACCAGTCTTACGTAAAATGTTGTTAAAGAGTATTTGCCCATTTTTTACTGTTCCAATTTAATGCCGGACGATTACTGTCCTTGAACTTCGGTCAACGTCAAAAGTGTAAGAAACTTCGATGGACAAAATAATTATAAATAAGCACAAGAACTCCACATTTTTTAATATTTATTTAAGTTTATTGAGATTCTGGTTCAATAATAGGTTAAAACGGGCGCAAGAAATAAACAAAAGGGAGAATTTTTCACATACAAAGGGCTACCTCAATTTTCGGAAATTAAGAGGTTATTTTGCAAATTCATGACGTATTAATGATACTAATGATGATATTTCTAGAACAACATCAATAATTTGGTTTTAAAGTGGAACTGCTGTTTCAAAAATTAATAATTTTAAAACTGAAAATTTTGAGACCCAAGTCAAAAAATTCTTGAACTATTCGATAAAAATTTAAAAGTTTAAATTTCAGGTTAAAGTCAGTTTAAAATGTTAATTGAGAAAACTTAAAATTATCGAAGATATTCTCATATTTATAAATTAAAAAAAATAACAAAAATAATAATATTAAAAAAAATCTATCAAAGAAAAGTTTAAAAAATAAAGATATATTAAAATAAAATGTTGAAATTTCGACTAAAGTTTATAATTATTTATTAATTACAAAATTTTGAGAAGTTATACCAAAATCTTTAAAAAACCCAAATTTCGACCTTTATATAAGAATTCCAGGCGAACCTGTAAAAATAACAACTTTAAATTTGATTTTCTTAATTAGAAACTTTAAATTTAGACATGTAAAAATTTTGGACTAGAATCAAAAATTAGAAAAAAAGGCAATATTTCAAAATTATACGTCTAACGTTAAGATATTTTTATTAATTACGCGATTTATCAAATTTTGACTTCTTCAAATTATAAAATAATGCTCGAAATTCCGAGTTAAAAAGAGTTAGGCCTGGAAATAATAAATCTTTAAGTTTAAAAATCCTACGTTCATACTGGCAATTTTTGAATAGTTTGAATAGAAATTTATTACTTTTATAAAAGATTGAACAGAATCGAAAGACAACTTCGGCTCTTTTTTAAATAAATATAGTTCTTTCTTTAATGTTTTTACTTCGACTTAAATTTTAGAAATTTTCAAAAACGTTTGACATTTTTCTTTTGAAATTTAAACAAATTTATATTGAAAACTAAAAGTAAGTCAACTTAAACAGGGTTTTTTTCAAACATATTAAGGTCTCAGGCATTTATAATGAAGCGGTTTTTAGCTAAAAGTTTAGGCAAGTTGGTAAATGCCGGTAAATAACAAAGTAATAAAATATTTTGTTATTTGACTGACCTAACCTAATCATTTCTCTAAAAGACAATATGTATAGGGTAAATAAAAAATACGGATATTACTTTCTTAAAATTACTGAAATAACTTCATATTTTTTTCAAACGACAAATTCATTTTATGAGTTTAGCAAAAGCTAAACGGCTACAAAAGAAGTAAATGTACAATCCGTCAAAGGTAAAAAAGAGGTGCCGCAAAAATGTTGGAAATCTCAATACAAAAGTTGAAAAATTGAATAAACTCCTCTTACTAATAAAAGTTCCAAAGGTTAATTCGGGATCATTAGAATACAAAAATATTCCAATTCCAAAAGATGTTACATATTAACATTAAATTTAAAGAAAAGGGCTTTTTGAAAGAATGACTGTATAAATCAGTCACAAGAAATTTTATTGTTATCCCAATACGCTCTAAACAAAACAGTTTAACGTGACCCTGTAAAAATAAATTCAGAGGGGTTAAGTCCGGTGATCCAGATGACCAATTAAAAGAACCTTCTTCCAATCCACTGCAATCCACAAGTATAAGATGGTATCTAGGGGCGTGGAAGCAAGTTAGAACGGGTTAGTTAATACATTGTTTGAGTTCCCATCCATGTTACAGGAATTCTTTTGAGGAATATTTGACATTTTTTTAGCACTACTACTAGGTTTGATAACGATTTTCTTTTCTTTTTAAGAACTGTTCTTGCAACAAATATCTTTTATTATTTTTCATGTAGATGGTTTATAGTTGATATTCCCTATTATTTTCAATGTGGAAAATGTCTAATAATGCATG